>RJWM01046207.1:0-12433 GCA_004363535.1 Dasyprocta punctata
GGGATGCAGAGTTCCAGAGGTCCCTGTAGTTATTGGCACTGAACTCCTAAAACCCTTGTAATTTCCTGAGCAGTAGTGGAAGTCTTTTGTTTTACTATTTTGTCTCTGCCTAATTTCCTGAAAGAGCTCCTAAGGTCTTTGTAATGTCTTGAGTTATAATAACATCTTTTGTTCTAATAAGGTAACACCTGGTGGGCTCTGGGATGGGGGTTCATTTCCAGAGACACAAATCCATGACTATAATCCTGGAGCTTTCAGCCTCACTCCCAAACTCCAGAAAGGAAAATTAATAATGTTTGCATAGTGAAACCTCCATAGAAGACCCTAGATTATGAGGTTTGGAGAGTTTACTGGTTGGCAAACATATCCATGCACTAAGAGTGCGGAGTCTCCCGACTCCATAGGGAAGGAGGTCTTGTACTCAGGACCCTCCCAGACCTTGCCCTGTGTGTTTCTTCATTGGGGTCTCCCTCAGTGTTCATTACTGCATCCTTTGTTAATAAATTGGTAAACGTAAGTCAAGTGTTTCCCTGAGTTCTCTGAGCTACTCTAGTAAATTAGCCCAACTCAGGGGAGATCCTGGAAATTCCTAAAACATAGCCAGTCGGATAGAAATATTGGTCAACTTGAGATTTAGAATTACGGGTCTGAGATCTTAGCTAAAGATCTGACAGTGTCACGAGGCAGGTAGTGTCAGAATTACATTGAATTATAGGACACCTTGCTGGGGTCCACTGAAGAATTGCCTTATTGATGTGTGAGGAAATACTCCCTCAAATCTAGCACCAGAAGTGTAGTGATGAGTTTGTTTTTCTCTCTTGCGCTGTTGTAGTACTCTGGCTCATTCTTCATTCCTTGTGTGCATTCATCTGTATTTACCCATCTATTCAGCCATATGCATTTATTTAGCATTTAATCTATTCCAAGTAATGTGCGAAAACCTAAGGACTCATAGGAAAGTGTAATATGATCCTCATCTTTAAGGCACTTTATATTTTATTGTGGGAACAAATGAGTTCATAAAAATCAACAGGAGCTAATGAAAATCTACAAACAAGCAAACAAAAAACAAACAAACAAAAAAAGACAAGCAACGATACTTACTCTTGATACTGCCAGACAAGACTGTTTTTCCTAGAAAAAATAAAATGCAAAACTGCACATTAGAACTTATAGTAAAAGTGAATTATGTTGAAATTCTGATGGGTTTACCTATTAAAAGTCAGACTTTAGCAATTTCTACTGAATTCTCATTATGTGTTAGAATTAGCTTTTTGCCATATTTTGAGCATTTGGCTGGGAAATACATTTCCATTCTATGGCCACCTTTTCACAATTGCCATTTTACTTTTTGGCTTTATACACACACAGGCTGAAAAACCAAAAATAATGTGAACAAAATGACCTGACTGTTACTGATTGTTGAATGCGAAGGTAATTTTGAAACAACAAATACCAAAGAGAAAACCCTTCAAGAAGGCAGGGACTAATTAAGGGGAGAAAACTGTTGTTAACAAGATCCAAGAAGTTACTTGCTGTGTGAGTGAATTTTCCAGGTTGCCTGGGTAGAGCTTTGACAGGAAATGGTTTTGGCTGCTGATGTCATGTTCCAGAATGCCCAGGTGTATGTTCCCACAGTGCAGTCTCAGATGGAGACTATTTAGCATCGCTTGCTGCTGAGAGCAGCTTAAACTTGCATAGGAGGTGTCACTTTCTGCCTACAGTGAGAAATTCTTCCCAAATGGTCCTTGGCTGGCACCCTGCCCTGGCTAAAATCGATGTAATATAGTCCATTGAATCTGGGCATGGGGCCAGCATGGCAGGAACATAATTCTCATGTGGCAGAGAAAGTCGGACCTGAGGGAGCTGTAGAACATTATCTCTACGGTCACTTACAAACTCTAAAATGGCAGAACTGTGCTAAAGGATGCCCATTAGTGCTAAGGATCTTCCTTCTTATCTTCATGTGGAGAGAAGATTCTCTGGGCGTTATGGAGAAATTCATTCACTGCTTAATTCATCGTTCAAAAATGTTGATTAAGTCTTCACATTGTGCTCGGCATTGCTGGGATGTGGTATACACTGTCCCTATTCTAATGGAGATTATATTCTCATGAGTTGGGGAGGGTTGGAGACATACAACCAAATACATAAAATCAAATTAGTAAGAAAGTGATTAAATGGTAAGTGCTGTCTAGGGAAGTACAGTGATGTGCTATGGTGCAGCAACCATCGGTGGCTTTTCTGCACCTGATGCTGTGGAACGCTGGATCCATTTAGTGGGGTTACAGAGTAGTGAGGAGTGAAAGTCTAGGTAGTGATGAATGGACTGCACTGGTGACAGTGTGGTGACTATGAGGGGAGAAAACATCTCTTGGAAGATGGCAAATAATCAGCTTAACCTACATTATTATCAACAAGGCACAAAGGGCAAAGAGGTTGAGGAAAAGCCACATTTGCAGTGGGAGCACAGGCTCAGAATAGCAGTTTGCAGTGGCGTGGGGCTGTGCCACTTGTTGGGAGGAGATGGTGAGCAGGGCTCATGGTGCAGTGCTGTGGGCTGGGACACAAAGTGCCTGTGCCGATTCTTACTGGGGCAAAGAGGTGACAGAACTGGGTGCTCCTCCAGCATTCAGGAGAATGAACTCCCTCACACACTCTGTCATCATTCTCTCCCCAAGGGACCTATTCTCCAAACACTTGCAACATCTCTGACTTTACCCCTTTGGGAGGAGGCATGAGACAAGAGACACACGATTTCTCCTCTCTGAGTGTGCACCTGCTGTGAACTGCAGACTGGTAACTTCCCATCTCCTTCCATGGCAGAGCAGAAAGTGCACACTGTTCATTTTTTTAAAAAATGCTATCAACATCTCCAATTTTTCATTTTTTGCATATTTCTGTTTGAATGTGATCTCTTTAGCAAAGCCATTTGTCACCATCTTGTCTGAAATATCCACTTCCTTCCACCCACTTACTCTCTATTTCTGTTAATTTTATTGTATTGGGCCTTACTTTTTAAACTTCACTAGGGTTTTTCGATTTGGATGCTTAAATTATTTTTAAAATTTCCTGCATTTAAGGCTGTGAATTTCTCTCAAGTACGATATCGCTGGAATTATACTAATTCTGATACATAGTAGTTTTATTCAATTCTATTTTTTCAAGTGCTGTTCAATTCTTATTTTTCAAGTTTCCATTATGATTTAACTTTTGAACTACAGGTTATTAGCACTTGTGGTCTAATATTTTCAAATGCATACAATTGTGGGGATGTTGATTAGTCCTTCGCATATTCAATGCTATTGTTGCTTGGTTATGTTGATTTTAGTTTTGAAGATGTTTAGCATCTGTAAGGAGCAATGAAAGTAGAACTAGGTATGCAAGAGATTTATTGAAGGAAGCAAAAAATAAAGAGTGCAAGATAGGAGAAGCTAGAAACAAAATTCAGATCAGCATGCAGGATTGACAATGGTGACTGAAGACGGGGAAAGAAAGACTGGTAGGAGGAACCTAAAATTTTGGACAGGATGACTTTTCCTGAGCAAAAGTTCATGGGGGTGAGAGGATTCTGGCTCAGGTGCTCCTGAGGTCAGACATTAGAGTAATGAAACGGTGGGACCAGAGATTCAGTCGCTGGGGCTGTTAATCACTAGATTCCTGAAAGGAAATGGGAGGGACGACACTCCTCTGTGTCCACCCAAGCCTTGGACAAATATTCTGAGGTTGGATTCTGCACTGTTGATTCTCCCTGCAGTTTGATTTTGCCTGCTGTTTAGCCTAACTATGAATATTTGCTTTCAATGATTGAAGTTTTCATTTGTTTTCAAATGCATCTTAGTCTTTTCTTACAGTTTCTATACTCATTTATTTCTTACACCATTTTAATGATGCTTATTCAGTAATCTATCCTGCCTGCTTCTTACCCATCCGCCATAGTTCCCTAATGTGTGTCACTTTATGTACTTTTCTTCTGCTGACTTTTTTTCTTTTTTTTTTTTTTTTTTAGCAATCCAGGGTAGACTGGTCTGTGGCTGCCCAGTTCTGCAGCAATGCATGGGGTTCAGGACACACTTCATCAACAGCTTGGAAAGTCTTATGCCACACAAGTGGTACTCAAAGCTCCTGTGTGGTAGTCTTGGACACATGATGCATTCATTTTTCTTTACTCATGGCACACAAATTTCCTTGTAATTTTTATTGGCAAATGAATTTTTCCAATCTTTCTTCTACTGAGGATGTAGCTCTTTTAAAATTGTAGTTTATGTAAGGTCTTAGGACCAATTTTTGTTCTATGTGGGCATGCTTCTTTCTTCTGTTTTTGTGTATGCATTAAAGCTCTTAGTCTTCAATTCCTATATCTAGGTTCAGCTTCTTCCCTCATCCAATTCCATGTCAGTTTATTATTTTGGCTTTAAAATTTTGCCATTTTTATTGCTTATGGGATTTTATCTCACTTTTACACAATTTTTTCCATGACTCCTATTATTTTTATTACATGTTTAATATGGTGTTTCTGCATCTTTGTAGCATAAGGTTTTTCAATGCTGCCTTATTCCTCTGGGTTGCTATCCCAGGCATCATTTCTTTAACCTGCCTCTTTTCTTATCAGTATTTACTACTCGGTCACAAGATGGGTTCTTCAGAAGCAGATATTGAGGTGAAGCATGGAGTCTAAATTGTCTGGAATTAACCTGTGGAAGAAAGAGGGCAGTAGGATTGAGCAGAAGAGAAACTATAATATGGGGCTGAGGAAGCTTCGACCAATCCTTTGGAGAGCTCTGGAGCAAAGTGTGCCTGCCTTGTCTGGTGCTGAGCTAAAATGGCTGAGCCTCTATGCCTTCCTCACTCAGCACCGCAGGAAGACATCACTGGGAAGGGTGTGACTTTGAAAAAGGTGACTCCCTGCAGCTACAGTGAATCCTGGAAGAGTGGACAGCTGGAGCTTCCTGCTGACCACATCTCCCTGCATCTGGACAACAAGTTCTTCCTCAAAGGGGCATCTGGAATGCACCTCTCTGCACCTACAGCACACTTTAAAATTTATACTACCTAATTAGTCTCTATTCACTTTTTTCTTCTCCAAAGAACGTAAGCTCTGCTTGCAAAGCTAAGCCTGTCCAGGCAGAAATCAAAAGTCTGCTTGTAGGGAAAAGGAAATAAGGTGGGATTGGCTGAGTCAGCAGAGACTCTGATAGTCCTTGAATAAGAGAGCTTGGATTGATTAGTTGGTACAGTAATTTTCTATTGCTGTCATAACAAAGTACCGCACAGTTAGCAGTTTAAACAGTGCACAAATTTGTTATCTTACAGTTCTGAAGCTCAGAGTCAAGCTCCCCCTGCTCTGGGTCTCACAAGGGTGAAACCAAGGTATGGACTCAGCTGGTCTCTTACCTGGCAGGTTTGGGTATGAGCTGTTCCCAAGTTCATCTGAGTCGTTGGCAGAATTCAGTTGTTTGTGATAAAAGGGCTGAGGTCTACTTCCTTGCTGGCTGTCAACTTGTACCTTCTGTCACCTCCTTCAAGCCCACCAAGATTCTTTGTCACCTCACCTCCCACAAACTGTGAACCAGCAACGGAGAGTCAACTTTTCCCCGCATTTTGAATCTCTCTTCCTGTCTGCTGTGTTTCTTCTGCTTCCAGCCAAATACAGTTCTTGGGTTTGAAGGGCTCATCTCATTAGATTGGGGCTACCAGGACAATGGTAGTCTCCCTATTTTAAGATAATTGTAGCCTTAATTATGTATGCAAAGGTTTTTTTTTTGGTCATATGACATAACATATTTCAAATGTCTGGGACAAACATCTTCGAGAACTATTATGCTGCCTTCTAGTTCTGGGGAACAGCAGTCTCAAGAGAAGGCCAAAGGCCCCAGCAAGACTCATGTGGCCTGCCTGCCTTCCTTCCTTCCTTCCTTCCTTCCTTCCTTCCTTCCTTCCTTCCTTCTTCTCTTTCTTTCTCTTTCTTTTTTCTTTCTTTCTCTTTCTCTCTCTCTTTCTTTCCTTCTTTCATTCTTTCTTTTTCTTTTTTCTTCCTCTCTGTCTCTCTGTCCCTCCACCTCTGTCTGTTGCTGTCCCTTGTCTGTCTGCCTCTCTCTCTTTTTCACTTTCCTTTTAAACATTTTTGTGGTACCAGAGATTGAACCCAGGCACCCAGCATGCCTTACTTCCTCAGCTTTTCTGGGTCGAGTGGCATGTTACATGGAAGACTTCTCAGCAGTCAAATAGAGAATGTGCTGGGCTAGGATGACAGTGAAAGAGACTGCTCATCTACCAGAAAGCAAAATCGTGGGTGTCTAGATGAGAGCAACAACAGCATGAGTGAGAAGTGAAATAGATATTTGGGGGCTCCCAGGAAAGCACTGATGAGCAGCTGCCAGATTTTCTTGCACTAGTGGGTGAGGGGAGTGAGCCAACTGAAAAACAGTGTTAGAAAGGTAATGGATTTTGTATTGACCCTGTTCAGCATTCTTGCCATCATATGCGACTGCATTATCCAGACATCAAAAATTTACCTCACTTTATCTGCTCGAACACAGAAGCAGGATTACATGGAGCAAGACCATACAGATGTGCATCTGTTTTCATCCTTCACACTAGAAATTCTGATTCTACAAGTGCTGAGGAATAAACAATAAGATCTGATGAGCTAGAAAGTAATAAAAGTAAAGGTAGGAGAAAATAAGTTTCTGGGCCTTAAACTATGTACTTTTAACTAGAGAATGCAGCCTACAATTCTAGGCCACACACTTCTAGTCGATGGTGTGTGTTACTCAGGTTGATATTAAAATAAGTTTGTATTCTCTCAGTAAGAGGAAAGTCAGATTAAATAACAGTTTTACAGAAGAATAACACACATACAGACGTTAAGGAAGTACTACATTTACAATCTGACTCTGCAAGTGGTAGAAACAAGGATGAGTCATGCAGGGGTGCAACGTGTCCAGGTATTGCCTTAGTTATCACTTGCTTTCACCAATGAATTCCTGGCAGAACTGGAGAAAACACACAGAACAAGTGATGTCCCCAGACAGAAAGGTTGTGTTCCTTTGTTTGCAGTGCTGAACTCTCCAGAGAGTCTGAATTAAGCTGGTGTTTTTCCATTTGCATGACTAGAATTTCTTCTCTCCACACCTGCAGGCTTAACCTCCCAGGCATTCAAGTTCATGTTGTAGAAGGGACAGAGAAAAATATTTTGAAGTAGAGAACAGATGGTAAAAGGGCAGGAAGCATTTGGCGGGAAAGGGATGGACTGGGGTGTCTAGTTACGCAAAAGTGACGGGCTTTTCAATATTCCATGAATTTGCTTTTCCACTTAATGTGCTTCTTCTTCTTCTTCTTCTTCTTCTTCTTCTTCTTCTTCTTCTTCTTCTTCTTCTTCTTCTTCTTCTTCTTCTTCTTCTTCTTCTTTTTTGTACCTCATCAGCAACTGCCAATTTTTATCTTATCAGTCACTATAGGCAGTGTTATTTTCCACTATAGGGTTCCTAAAATTATACCATGCAGCAATCTTGCTCATATTTATGGACAGAATAGCCTTTCATGGATGAGACTGTAATGGTTTGAAGGAGAAAGAAGGATGGTGCGGGTACAGCAGGTGAGAAGTCTGATGCACAACAGGAAAGTAAAGACCTAGCTGGCTAAAGGGGCTGTAGCGCAGGCAGCTGTATCTGGGCCTCTGTGGGTACAGGGAGACTCTCCACCCCACCTGGACATGTGCTGTTTTCACTCTGCACACATGTGCTGTTCATGGGAGCTTTCATTAAAATGCAAGGCGGAACAGTGAGGTCCAGAAGAAACATTTGCTAAAGCAAAACAGAGAGCTAGGTAAGAAACTATCTGCAAATGACTCCTGAGGCAATCAGTGGTAGGATGCCAGTGAGGGAGGAAAGGGAAACACTTCTTCAAAGCAAAGGAGTGTTACCGATTGAACATCAGTGAGTAAAAGGCTTTAGAAGAACGTGTGTCTTACTTGCATATTTTCTGGAAACGTGTCAAGAACAGCAAGAGTATCTCTATATGCTAAACTTCACCTGAAACAGGTCATCTGAGTAAAAGAAACATTATTAAAGGAGCTGGATGCCTATTGACATTTATTTAATTGTTAGAAGAAAATACACATTGGCAAGAGCTTTTGGGAAAAATGTGTCTAACTCCAACCACAAGAAAAGGCAGTGGATTCAAAGCCAAGTAGTATTCTTGGACTGAACTTTCCTAGCACCTTAATTTAGTCAGCTGGAAAAATGGTTTTTGTAAGTATAAAAGTACTTAAGCCTTCTCTAACAGGAAAGCTTTTCCTTATGGTTTTAAATCTGGAATTTACTGCAATGTTGTCTTTCTATTAATTTTCCAAGTTATCTCCCATCTGTTAGTGATGGCAAATATGATTAGGAGTGCGCTTATTATGGAAAGGGTAGCGAACTTGTCCCAATCTACTTAGCGAATACAGCACTATTTCTTCAGCAAGTACTGGGGAGATTTTCTTCACAAAAATATGAATTACAGTGCCCTAGATCTATATAAATCATTACGAACATAGCTCAACAACTGAATGTTGCATAAAAAAGCAAGTGACAGAAGGATAAGTACAGTGTGTTATTTCTGGATACATATATAAGTAAGAAAAACTTGAAAAAATTATGTATATGGTGCTACTGGGTGCCTGGTGTGGAGGAGTTGCCTGTGAGGAAGAGAATAAAGAGAAAAATCGAAAAATGAGGTTGGCGGTTGTTAAAGGAGACTTCAGCTCTTTCCTTGTCTTCCTTTCCCATTCCTCCCTCCTTCACTCTCTTCCTTTCATAAAGAATGTGTAAATTTTAAGTTGCTTGTGTCATTTTTATGCACATTACATTCCAGGGGGAAAGACCACCGGCTAAAAGTCCATGCATATATGTATATGTGTACCTTAATATTCACTGCACTAAGCTTCTAATATTATGACAACCACTGTTCTTTTTTCAAAACCAGGTATCCCTTAGAATAAAATGGGTGAAGAAAAGAATGAGGGGAGAAATCCAATGCATATTTCACTGATCAGTGTACAAATAAGAATATGAAAACACTTGGGGCAAAGCATGAAAAATGAGGAAAAAATACATAAGGGACCCATCTTCAAGCCAGTTGGTCAGAATCTTGTAAAAACACATAAATTACATGTGACCGTAAGACATTTTTTAATTTGAACCAAATAAAAGTCACAAAAACCGATGAGGCTAAAGCATGGAGAAAATGAATCTGTAGCACTGGGTTGACCTGCAATAAGTGTGTCATAAATTTGACTAACACATTCTTTCATATGTCTGTGTTTTCTGTTAAATGGGTGGCCAAAGAAGACAACAGCTGTAGGACAGTGTGGGAACACGGTCGGCCAGCAGAGGCTTTGATCTGTGAGCATAGACGTCAGCCCTATGGCAGCAGATCCTTTCTGGCTAAAAGGCAACTTTTGTCTGGAAAGTTTCCCTCTAGCAATACATAGACCACAGCGAAAATATTAATAGGACATGTGAGGGCATAAAGTCCTAGCTTCTGCTTATTAGTCTACAACCTCGCACTGTCCTAGGCCTTAAAAACGAAGCTGTAGAAGTAGGGCCATAGAGGCAGAAAGTCAGTGAGACAGGGAGCACAGACGTATTGGACTACAATTTATTCTTTGGATTTGTATTTCTGTGTTCTTTCTGTGTCTGCCAGGACTGTTTCTGTCTAATCTCAGTGTTTCAGGTGAAATGGAAAGGGTACATTTACAAATTATCTTACAGGCTTCTCTTGGTCCACTTTTCTCTTTCCATGATTGGTCATGTAAATGACTAAAAAACTTATGTTGGATACAGAATTAGAAGAGTTAGGGTGAGAAAAGATATACTTCGAAGAAAGAGGAGAAGCTAGTAAGTTCTCGTGAGAAAACTACTCTTGGTACTTCAGTACAGAAGGCACCGACCTCAAGTGGGTTGTGAGCTGGTGACCTTGAGGTCCTCTTCTGCTGCATCGAGCAGAAATGGGGCTCCTGCTGTGGAGTAGTGACCACGTGAATCAATCATGGTTTCAAAACCTGACCTGGCTTTGTTTTTTTCAGTAGGTTTTGTGTTCTTCTAAAGGACAGACTTTGGAATACAAAAATGTATACAATTTCCCGAAACAAATTAGAGGCTCTGTAATGTGGGCATGTCTAACTTATCAAGCATGATCTTTGGCAAAAACAAATATGAGGTTTTATTGATAAGCTGATGGTTGTGCAGGAACTTTAGGCCATATTGACTTTAATAAAACATTAAGTGGTTTAATTAAATCATTAATTCCATTGTCAGTCCCATTTTTCAACAGACGCTCAATGTGAAAATAAAATGGTTTCTTTTTTTAGCTGGTTCTCTTTCCTCTATAATTCATTATGATGAGTCCTTAGATTGACTTATTGCTATTCTGCAATCAAGAACTTGCTGCCATTTCAGGGATATAGACAGCACTTTAAGCAGGATACAAGGAGGTATTGATTTGAAGGTGACATCTTCCTTCACTTCATAAAAGGGCTTTTTTTTCCAGGAAAATCTGTGAAAAGTATATGAATGCAGAAGTTTATGTCACAACATTCTTATAATACTAGTAAAATAATTATTACCTTGTTTCTCTGCTCCATGGGGAAAACTTACAAAAGGTATAAGCAATCTAACATGGGAGCTACCATGGATTAACTATTTAAATTAATTTTTATGAAAGTATTACAGGATGATTGTTTTAAAAATCAAGAGGCCTATTAAGGAAATGAATAATCTTATGTCGCTTCCTACCAGAGCCTTATTGCTGTTTCCCAGAACTAACCACGTCTTCAAGCTATCTTTTAGCCTAGATCTTCTAAAAGCAGTCTTCATTTAAGATGAAGGTTCTGAGACTTTGAGTGGTATGAGCCCAGGTAGGTAAGGGTGAGAGGAACAAGTGAGCAAAGCGAACTGCAAGGAAGCGTTGTGTAACGTGTCACTGCGGGAGAGCTTAGCGATCCTCCGACCTCAGCACCTAAGATCTCCGCCTGGCCTGCGATGGGTGGCCCCTCCCCAAACACTGCGTTGGATGGAAAGAAAGAAGGAAAACTGACATCTCCCGCTTCCTCTTGTCTCTTCTTCCCCCCTGGGTCAGAGTGCTCACCATAAGGAAGGAACTCTTCTGTTCTTCAGAATCCCATTATGCAGCCCACAGTGGCCCCACAGGAATATTCGCTCCGCACCCTGTGTTACCGCATTCCCCCGAAATCCAGGGGTTGGGGGCGAGGAGCTGGCATGAATAGGCTCGTGTGGAGAGTGGGAGCCATGCACGTTTTGGATTTTACCTTAATTCTAGCCAGCTGGGGAGCTTGGCAAAAGTGATGGAGACGTGTGCGGGTGGATGAGCTGGGGTGCGGACGACACCTTCAGCAAGGAGACTGCTGGGGTAATGTGAAGGATTCTGTGGTACACAATCCCTATTTTATTCCTGTAACTACGACTTTACGACATCAAATACTGACTTCTTGGTCAATGAGTGCAGTTTTCTCTCAGTATTGGTAGGGGCATGGTTCTCGGTCATGCCCTACCCGAGGATACTGAATTCTGTAGAAGTTCAAGACCTTTATATAAAATGGTATAGTATTTGCGTATAACTATGGACATGCTATTACATACTTTAAATCAGCTCTGGATCACTTTTAATAGCTAATATAATGGAAATACTATGAAAATAGTTGTAACCATATTGTTTAGAGAATAGTGATAAGTCTGTACGTGTCAATATACACATATTATTTTTTCTGAACGTGTTTAATCCATGGTTGGTTAAGTTTATGATCACTGAAACTGTGGACGTGAAAGAATGATAATATATAACCCACTTACAACTCCTTTGTCTTTATTGCTATTTCAACATTCTTATATACATTATTATTAGAGTTTACATTATTATTACTAAATAAATTATTGTTAAGCTAAGTGCTGAGTATAATTACATTTTTTTCTTATATAACTTTCATTTTTCCCAATTGCCTTGTTTTTCTTTGCATTGTCTAATTAATATTTGCTCTAATATTTTTGATTACATGTGGAAATGTGTCGCGCGCTTGTCCCGGCCGGCAGGAAAACACACACGACTCAGTGCAGCAGTAGGCAAGCTTTAATCGTCCCCGGTACGATACGCCCCGAGAAGCCTCACATGCGTCCGTCCGTGACGGCTCCTTCCGTGCTTCTCCCCACGCGTAGGGCGGGAACCCAAATAAGTACTGTTACATCCTCCAATCAGATCATCTCGGGGGGTACATTATCATTGGTTGGCGTCATTAGTCACCAGGCAGAGATCATCTACAGCGGGGTTGTTAACGACCAGGAGACAGGAAACGAGCGCCAACTTGGCTCACTCGACGGGCGGGGCAATCTAGCTCAGGCCTCAGCTCCTACATGCAGGCCTCACGGCAAAAGTACAT
>RJWM01046208.1:0-12360 GCA_004363535.1 Dasyprocta punctata
CATTATATATCTAACATGGGCTAATTTTGTGTTATGGAAATTATATCTCAAGAAACATTAAAAATTATTTACCACTTCTATCATTTTGGGTGAAGGTTTTCTGAAAAAAATGAATCATGTCAAAGAAGACAGGAAAAATAAGGCTTTATTAGTAGAGAGAGAATAGTGAAGTTATAGTTATGTAGATGGTAACTTATTGGTGTATATGGTTTCAATTTTTAAAGCAAATATATTCACTTTTCATCATAAACACATCAGATGTGGTAACTGCAATGCAAGAATTAAAATGCAATATGTGATAAAGAGTGAATGAGTGACTATCGAAGTTAAGCATTTAGAAAAGATCTTTATGAAAAGTTGATATTGAACCTGAGGTATGAATGATAAAATAAGCTAAGCTTGTTAATATGGAGGTAGGAGTGAGTGGGGAATGGGAAAGAATTTCAGCAAGGAAATTAGCTGGTGCAAATGGGAGCTTTTTGTTAGTCAATAACAAAGACTTTCATCCATTGTTTCAGTGTCCATCTACCTCTCTATACATGAGAACAGCATATTTCTCTACTTTGTTAGTAATAATAACATTTAAATTTATCCTGGTCTTTTAAAATTTTAACTTTTAAGAAATCATTTTTGGGACATAATTCATATACCATAAAATTCACTTGTGTTAGTTGTACAGTACAGTAATACTATATTTATAGACTTCTAAAATCACCATGATCAGATTTTAAAACATTTTGATAACTTCAAAATAAACCTTGCAAATAATGACCCAGATGTTTTTGCTATCCATTTCTTTCCATTTCTGTCTCCCCAACTTTCTTACTCTTTTACACCAGCCCGCCCTCCAGTAGTTGCGAACCACAATTTAACAGTATCTTCCAACACAAAATTTTTTGATTCTCTGACTCACTCCTTCTTTCTTATTTTTCTTTTTCTTTCAATTTACTAAATTGTTCTCTAGTTGACAGTATGATTTTCATTATATTAAGGAAACCCAAAATTGTTATTGCAGGAATCAATCCAAGTTCTACTATTTTAGACTTCAGTTAAGTCTCTTGAAAATAAAGTATTAGGGGACTGAAAAGTTAGAAACACATAGCTGACACCAAAACAAAGGCAAGAGAATAACATAGATGCACATATACCTAATCTCTTCTGAGGCATACTTCCCCTTCAGGATACCTACTTCTTCCTGAGATTTTTGTCGAGCATTCAATTTAATTCATTACAAGACCACATTCCTCTTAGGAATAGAGCACCAGTAAGGCTCTTCCTGATTGGACGATGGGGTCTTAGTAGGTAAGGGCCTCTCTAGAGACTTCCCACAGTTCTTTTAGGTGGGGCAATGTAGAGCAGAAAGGCCTGGTGGAATCAGACAGAGTCAGAATAGTGGGGCAACCTCCCCTCATTATAATTCATTTAGTAAATATTTATACCAGGCATTTCAGACTCTGACTGTGTTCTGACTTTATGACAGTGAGATTTTAGATGAACAATGCACTGCAAAGAATTATAATTTGGTAGGTTTTGGAATAAATATTCATGAAATTTATTGTTTATAATACTCTTGAATAAAAGTTTCACTATGTTTCCATCTATTCAAGGAAATTAATGTCAATAGCCCTTGTCAATGTTTTTACACTGAAACTAAGCTCTTTAAAAACTGTTACATATTCCACTAAATACACTCCATATTTCTTCATTTGCCTTTTACAAATAGTAAAGTCAGCAGGAAAAGAGCCCTTGTCAGCATTTATTCAGGTTCCCTCCTGCTACCCCTTCGCTTGCTTACAATCAACCCTTGTTAACATTTTGTTCTCATAAAGAAGATATAAATAAAAGTTTCATTGTAGAAGAAATAACAGGCTTATTTCAATAAAAATTCTGAGTAGAAGCCAAATACTGTACATGGTGTTTCTCCAGCCTCCAAATTTTAAAACTTTTAAGTAGCTTCTGCTAGACAGCCAATACATTGGTTTTCACTTAATACCTCATAATCAAGTATATGATAGCAAAAATTTATTTTTACCCTACTATATAATCCTCATGATTTTTTTCATTTGTTCGTTTTGATGTGGTACCAGGGGTTGAACTCAGGGCCTCATACTTGCTAGGCAGGTGCTTTACTACTGAACTACATTTCCAGCTTGTATTCTTTTTTTTTTTTTTGCAGTACTGGGGATTGAACTCACAACCTCGTGCCTGCCAGGGCAGGCGCTTAAGCCACTGAGCCAAACTCCCGGCCCTGGTTTTTTGAGGCAGGGTCGCACTGTGTAGCTCAGGCCGGCCTTGTGCTCGTGTTGTAGCCCAGGCCGGCCTCGAACTCACAACGGTCCTCCTACCTCAGCCTCCCAAGTGCTGGGATTAAAGGCGTGCGCCACCACGCCCGGCTAGCTTGTATTCTTTTTAAAACACATATTTATTAAATAGTTACATTAGCTAAATTTCAGAGAGATACAAGGATATATGAAATTCTTGCTTCAATTAGAGAGAATGCCAGACTCTTGTTCTTCACATTTCTTTCTGACTCCATCAAGGTCTTTCTTTCTTGAGATTAGGTATCTTACAGGAACACTCCTTTCACACACACGGAGTAGGCGAGACAAGAACAGGATAGAATGTACCTTAATAAGTGCCTACTGAAGAGACAGAAGAGGAAGTATTTTAAAATTTCTGTTTCTCAGGGCTTATCTTAGGCAGACTAGAATGTCTGAGGAGTTTCCTAAGGGCGTCTCACATGGTGACAGAGAAGTCTGGCAGAAAGCAAGACAGCCATGGTGCAGCTGAAATAAGGAGCTTCCAGGTGACACTTATCTACAGTTGGTTGGGGCAACAGTTCTAGAACAAAAGAGTGGGTCAGGGGAATGTAGGACTATAACAGATGTTCAACATAGCCTGCATCTAGCCTAGATGGGGGATATGTCAACTTGATTTGAATAAGCACCTAGCAGATACTTAAAGCTCTGGGTGTGCACATGGATGACCGACACGTAGGCTACGAATTGAGGAGGCAAGATCCATCCTGGATGTGGGTGGCACCAACCAATAGACTTGTAGCATGGATGGAATTAAAAGGGAAAGAACAAAGAAGTCTTTACTTCTCTTCTTTAGAACTCTGGTTTTCACCATTCCCTTTGGGCGTTTATCTTCAATTCCTTCAAGTTTCCAGCACAGACTTTTCAGACCTCCAATGCAGATCCTTTTACTTTCTGATGCGGACTCTCACTGAACTTTGCAGTAAGCACCAGGCCTGTAACTTTCTACTGGACTCTCTGGTGTTGTAGCTGGCAGACTACCATTTTGCATTCTTACACCCCTGATTCAGCAGGTGGCCATTGTAAGCCTACCTAGTAAACCATATGTATCTATGTATACCCTGTTCTTCTAGGGAACTTTAGGTGATACACCATCCCTCCCGTGTCTCTGTTGCAGAGCCCCACTGGGTCGCAAGGCAACAACTGATCTGCTTCTGCTACTATAGATATATTTACATTTTCCAGAATTTTATAAGATTGAAATAATAAGGTATGTACTCATCTATATAATCTATTTAATTCAGAATAATTATTTGGAAAGACATCCACACTGTATTCTGTTGTATGGACATACAATCTGTTAATTTTATTGATAGGCACTTGGATTATTTTTAGATTTTGGCTACATAAAGAAAGCTCCTATAACATTTATGTGCATGCCACAAGTATGGTTGTAAGATTTTCTTTCTCTCAGATAAACATCTAGTAATGTAGTGGCTGGATTACATTTTAGAGTATGCTTAACTTCTAAAGAAACTATCCAATGTTTTTCCAAGATGGTTTCATCAGCAATCTGTGAAGGTTCCATTTTTCCATGTCCTTGCTAACACTTAGTAGCAGCCTTTCTAATAGTAACTCTTATAATAGGTATACAGTACATAAGCGTTCCAGCTATTCCAGTCTTTTTCACTTTTTGCCATCCTAATATGTGCTTAGTGGGATCTTGCTGTGGCTTTAGCTTGCAGTTTTCTAATAGCTAACAATGTTGAACATCTTTCCATGCACATAATTTACTTCGATGTGGGATCTGTTTAAAATTTTCACCCATTCTTATTCAGTTGTTTGTTTTCTTATTACTGATTTTTGAGAGTTCTTCATTTAAAGAGTTAAGATCTTTATCAAATTTATAATTTCTGTTCTTTCTAAACATCCTAGTACTTCAATGTTTTTGTTAAATTTGTATTAGGGTAAATCTGGCCTTTTAGGAAATGATTCTGGAATAGCCCAATTCTGTAGAACAATTTTTGTGATGTTGGCATTCACTGGTCTATGTCTGATGGAATTCACCAGTGATCCTGATTTTTTTTTCTCTTATACCAGGAATTGAACTCACAACCTCACACTTGCCAGGCAGGCAATATGCCACTGAGGTATATCCTTGGCCCTTGCTTATTGGTTTTAAGTTCTATTTCTGAAAATGTTTTAAATGATAAATTAATTTTCTTTAACAAATTCAGGGCTATCCAGGTTGTCTCTTCTTGAAAGAGTTTTAGTAGTTTGTGTATCTGAAGGCTCTGACCATTTTGTCTGAATTGCCAAATTTATTTCATAATATTCATAGTTCTTTACATATGTGTAATGTTTTAGTGGTGTCACAAAGATATTTTTGATACTGGCAATGTTTGAATTTTTTCTATTTAATTTTTTACTCTTGTTCAAGGTTTGTCAATTTTTTTAACTTCTCAAAAATGGTTTCAACAATGATTACTGAGTACCAGGTAATGCTCTAAACTCAGAAAACAGAGCAATAAGTAGTCCTACTTTCATAGCGCTCATATTATTCTAGTGGAAGAAAACACAAAATAAACAATATAAATGAACATATATGCAATGATAGTAAGCTATGAGAAAAAAAGCAACAGAGCCAAAGTAGGCAGATTTTATTTTACAGTGAGCCTTGAAGCCTTCTATACCAAAGTGATCTTGAACATAGATATGAATAAGTTGAGGAAAACTGGGAGACAGAAATGTGCTTTTCAAGGTCCAGGAACAAGAAGGTCAATTGGCAAGATGAAGGTGAACAGAGATAAAGGAAATGAGATAGGTAAGAGGCTGGATTATGGAGGTCTTTGACCATGAGAATGATTGGAATTATGTGTAGGATGGAAAGTTACTGCAGGATGCTGGACAGGAAAGGAATATTATCTGACAAATATTTTAAACATACCACTTTGGTATGTGGAAGGTAGAGTGTATAGGAGAAAGAGAGGAAACAGGGAAATTTGTAACAAAAATAAATCCCATAATAGCAAAGCATCAGACCAACTCTGTGTGTCTTGTGTTCTGATGATAATACAATCGAAGTGTCAGTTGTGTGTGCGCGTATGTGTGTGTGCGTGCGTGTGTTCTGAGACAAGGTCTTGCTATGTAGTTCAAACTGGCCTTGAGTTCACTAGGTAGCCCAAGCTACCCTTGAGTTTGTGGCAGTCTTTCTGCCTCAGCCTTGCAAGTGCTGGTATTACAGGCATGCCTGGCTCAAAGTGTAAGTTTAAGGAGTTATGAATCAGTGCAGCTGTGGTGCATTATTGGATTGAGGCTCTCCATGATGGGCTTGTGTCCATATGGCAGTATATTTGAAGAGCCTCTCTTAGCATGTGGTTTGCCATTCATTTTAGAATTCCAGTTATTGATTGCTATGTAATAAGTATTCTCAAAATTTAGTAGCTTAAAATAATGACAGGTATTTTGTTTCCAAATCTGTCACTTTGGCAGAATCTGCTATTTCAGCTCCTCTCTCCTGTACTTGGAATCAACTAAGAGACCTGGACTCATCTGAAGACCAGGTAACCTACATCTGGCAGTTCACACTGGCTGTCAGCTGGGTCCTCAGCTGGGATCATGGTTAGAGCACTTAATCACATGTGACCTTTTCATGTAGTTCCATGGCTTTCTGACAGCATGGTGATACTGTTATAAAGGAAGAGTACTCCAATGATGGCTGAGTTCCAATAGTGAACTGGGTGTAAGCAATATCAGTTTTTCTAACCCAGGTTTGGAAGACATGCCACATATCTTCTGCTGCCTTCTGCTCATTAAAAGTAATTTTATAAGTCTGGGTCCCTATTTGAGAGGAGAATTAACTACCACCTTTGACAAGAATAACATCAAACTAACAATGAGGCGAACTGAATTTGCAGACTAGATGGTTTTAGTAGCACTGAAAGGCCTAAAAGAGGCAAACTTTCTTTGCCTGGCTTCAAGAGCTCACAAAAGTTTTGAAGAAAAGTATGTACATAGAGAGGTTTTATAAAAGGCAGCAGCAATGGAACTTGATAATTTATTTCGCCAGCAAATACTTGAATGCTTGCTTTATTAAAGGAACCATGGACCCATGTTCTTGAAGAGAGTTCAGAGTCTAGTGAAGTAAAGACAAATTCTGAAAAGGCTGAAATTAGAAATTTCATTTGACCCAGGTATTTCCCTTCTAGGTATCATCTTGAAAAAGTTAAAGACCTCATATTACAGTGATATATGCATACTCCTGTTTATAGAAGCACAATTTGTAATAACAAATCTTGAAAGTCACCCGTATGTCTATCAACAGATTAATAAAGAGCTGTCTTGAAGGTAACTCTTATTTTTGTTCTATCTCTTAATATTTTATATTCCTCACATGTTCCTCAGATTTCTATGAAACACTGAGATTTCAACTGCAATTCCTGAAGGCACCACTGTTGTTTCTTTCTAACCCAGGAGACACACATGATGAAATAAGAAAAATGCTCTCTCCACCACTTGTGTGGTGGCTATAAAGGTATGTCTTTCAGATCTTTTTTCAGAGGAAGTTGTTGCTGGGAACTTATTTGACTGACAGCCTCCAGATGCTGCATCTTTAGATCTACTATGGCTTCTGTGCTGAGGTCATGCTTCCCAACGGCTTCCCTTAGTGGAAGGCCACTAACTCTGGGCTGTTTCTGCCTACCATGAGATTCTTTTTTTTTTTTTTTGGTGGCACCGGGGATCGAACTCACAACCTTGCGCCTGACAGACAGGCGCTTAAGCCACTGAGCCAAACTCCCAGCCCTAGCTTTTTTGAGGAAGGGTTGCACTATGTAGCTCAGGTCAATCTTGGGCTCGCATTGTAGCCCAAGCCGGGCCTCAAACGCACAACACTCCGCCTACCTCAGCCTCCCGAGTGCTGGGATTAAAGGAGTGCACTACCACTCCTGGCTCAACCATGAGACTTCTTTAATGACAACTTTTGTTTCACGACACTCCTTTGCCTTGGCCAAGGTTTTCTCAGGATAACTTCCTGGTTTGAAAACTTCCCTGCATTGTGTTCTGAATGCTCTAACCACCTACTCTTGCTTCCCCTCTTTTATCAATCCCCAGTATTTTTGCCAATAAATTTCTTACATGTCTAATCTTATTTGGGCATTTGATTTTTGGAAGACCTGAAATGAAATAAATGGTATTGAGTGTGGAGTTAGCCACCACTGAGATGTAAAGTCAGACCCCATTTTGGGTAGAATATTGGGGATGGATAGTCCTTGGCATAAGGTGGTGACCCAATTACTGAAGATTTGCTGCGGGTTCCACAGACCTTGCATCTGAGATAGTTACTTTTCAAGGAGACAGCCATCAATATTTAGGAGAGATTTAGAAGTGGAAGGGAAAATCAGGAATAAAACTTATCATAGAAATAAAAGGGCCAGCTTACATCAAGGGAGAACTAATCCGCCTTCTGGGCTGGGGGCTCCGCCACCCCAGAGGAGAACCAGAATGGGTCCAACTGGGCCCCAACTTGCCGGGACCGCGCGGTGCCAGCTTACATCCAGGGGGAACTTATCCGCCTTCCGGGTTGGGGGCTCCGCCACCCCCGAGGAGAACCAGAATGGGTCCAACTGGGCCCCAACTCGCTGGGACCACGCGGTGCCTGCTTACATCAAGGGAGAACTAATCTGCCTTCCGGGCTGGGGGCTCCGCCACCCCGGAGGAGAACCAGAATGGGTCCAACTGGGCCCCAACTCGCTGGGACCGCGTGGCACCGGCGCAAATATTGCCCCCCCCCACCCCCCGGTAAGCAAGCTGCTGGCTCTGAGGTCTGGCTAAATTGATGGCAACTAAGGTACATAAAGCAACTAAACACAACTGTTTTTTCGTAGATTTTGCAGGCCTCTGATCGGCACCCTGAATGTCTCTTTGCATGATGACAGTAGGCAATGTTGCAGACATGGAGGACTCTCTTCTGTCTTGTCTTCTAGGACCAATGTGGTTCTCACCATTTTGCTTTACTCTGATCATTACTATTTTTCTTTTTTTTTCTTTATTTTATATTCTGTTTTCATTGGCTTTGTATTGTTTTGTTTTTGGTTCAATTCTACTACACCTGTAGGAATGGTCAGCTAATCTGAAAATAGCAAGGTATGCTATTGTAGCTATTGTACTCACATTATCGGTCTTTGAAGTTCTGTACCAGTCCTACTGCTTTGTTTTGACTGACTTTATTCTGTTATGTTCTGTTGTACTTTACTATCTTTAAAATAAAAAAAAAATTAAAAAAAAAGAAATAAAAGGGAAGCATAAGTTCCAATAAAAGGTGAAAATTAAATTTATGAAAATTAAATAGCATCCAGAACCAAAAATTACTGATGTTTTAGAAATAATATTTTCTAACAATCATCAGATATTTATTATATGTCAGGCAAGTTCCAAATACTATGTAAGTATTGAGTCCATTCTCACAATAATCCCAGCAAGCATGCATAATTGTGCTCCCTACTTTATGAATAAGGAGACTGAGTATGTAGAACTTAAGACTACTAAAGATTGACTGCTCAGTGATTCCAACCTAGGTGATCTTAACCAGTATGGCATCAGTATAACGTTGAGGAAAGAAGCAATAGCAATACTAGTGTTTAAATGCAACAACTGAGCCGGGCGTGGTGGCACACACCTTTAATCCCAGCACTTGGGAGGCTGAGGTAGGTGGAGTGTTGTGAGTTCGAGGCCTGCTTGGGCTACAACGCGAGTGCAAGGCCGGCCTGAGCTACATAGTGCGACCCTGCCTCAAAAAACCAGGGCTGGGAGTTTGGCTCAGTGGCTTAAGCGCCTGCCCTGGCAGGCGCGAGGTTGTGAGTTCAATCCCCGGTGCCGCAAAAAAAACACAAACAAACAAACAAAAAAAAAAGCAACAACTGAGAAATAGAAACAATGAACCTAGTCTACTGTATCAATAAACTGACAGTGAAGAGATGTGAGGACTGAAATAAATCTCAAAATATGAGACATTTCTCAGGATTTTTTGCTTTTTGCATCCATACATATGAGGCCCACAATGCTATTTCAGAATGACAAATATGTTTGTTGTGAAGAAAATATATGTTCAAGTTTGTTAAGCTTTAGCTAACGATCACATCTAAAGGGATTTGTCTGGGAGATAGTTGGATATGAGTCAGGTGTTCAGGAGAGATATCTGGATTGGCAATAGAGCAGATGAAGCTATTGATGAGTATAAGGACATTTTATTTAAAAAACTTAGAACAGAAACAAAGCCAAAGATGGAGCCTGGTGTGACATGTATACATAAAGATTTAGTGGATGGGTGATTCTGTGAAAGAAATTAAGAAAAAAGGGACCAGACAGATAAGTCAGTCCATAAGAGAGTGTTACATCTTCTGGTTGGGCATTTCAAGTGGAGAAGTCACTAAAAGAGGAAGAGGAGTATTCAAAAGAACCCATGATTGTTGCTAGTGGTTTTTATAGTACACTAGTTCTTTTCTGCCTGGACAAATGAAAGTACATAGTTGCCTGTCCCCCTGAAGTGAAATGTGGATGTGTATTTTGTGATCCGTGAACTGTGAGAGAGACTGATATTTATCACTGTCCGATGATAAAGGAAACAAATAATATAAGAACGTGACATAATTTATAGTAAAGTTAAAATCAAAGGAACAACAACAAAAACAACAGAGGTAATGCAAGAAACACTGATGACAACACTGGAGGGGAATGGGTAAAAAAGAATTAGGATGTATTACATATAGGTACAAATTACCTATGATGAATGTGATCATTATGCATTTCACCTTTTAATAAAATCTAAGTATACCAGTAAAATTAATTTAAAGAAGTAAAAATAAAAATATAATGAGACCATTTCTGAGAGAGAGAGAGAGAGCAATGGTCTCA
Source organism: Dasyprocta punctata (assembly GCA_004363535.1). Taxonomy (NCBI): domain Eukaryota; kingdom Metazoa; phylum Chordata; class Mammalia; order Rodentia; family Dasyproctidae; genus Dasyprocta; species Dasyprocta punctata. The sequence continues at coordinate 10,170 of RJWM01046208.1, forward strand.
TTATATTTTTATAAGAGAGAGAGAGAGAAGCACTGGAATACTGGAGAGGCAAAAATGTAGGTAATTATTTGTTTAATAGTATTTTAAAAAATGTAAGTCATTGATTTGTTTTTGGTAATTTGGCATATGACATTGTTCACACTATAGAAGACAAAATAATATGAAAGAAAAAGTAAATTATATTTCTTTAAGTGCATGAATGAGCTTGTATTTAAATGAGAGCATTCGCGCTCGCTCCAAGAATCAGCGCGACCCTCAGGGGAACACCTGGCCACCCTTGCAGGACACAGAGGTACGCAGCCCAGCCCAGATCAGCCCAAGACCCCAGAGCTGCTCACCGGGGACTGACCAACATAGCTGGAGGGACTTGGAGAGCTTGGGTTCCCCCCACCAGAGTGCAGAGCACGTGCGAGCTCCATACTGCAGTGGAGCGGCTTGTGTGTGCGCCATCCCAGAGCTCAAGTGGACCCCCGCCCAGCTGGGTTGCTACCGGCACTGTAGGCCTGGGACTTGCACAGGCTTGCCCTGCCACAGCTGTTGCTCTGAACTTGCAGACAGACCCAGGGTCCAGGCGGCGTCACTCCAGGGTACTCTGCCTAGCTCCCTGGGACCGGCAGGCTGTGGCCCTCACCCAGTTAAGGCAGAGGCTCCATCCACATGCCCCGGGAGGCTGCCCTCCCTTACTGTGTGCAGGACCCAGCTCTACCGGGTCCCATGATTCAGCGTGACCCAAGAATCAGTGTGACCTCAGGGGAACACCTGGCCAGCCTCACAGGACACAGAGCCACATAGGTTCTAGAAGAAAATGACAAAAAAAAAAAAAAAAAAAAAAAAAAAAAAAAAAAAAAAAAAAAAAAAAAAAAAAAACCAAGAGGCAGTCTCCAACCCCCAGCCCACAAAGAACAAACCCAAGAGATACTAAAATGGAAGACAGTGGGAGTTACACAAATGGATTTTCTGAAATGATAGAAAATGCAATAAAGAAACAGCTTGATGAAGCTATAGAGAAATTCAAATCAGAAATATTCTCTCAGCTAAAAAATGAAATGAGAATCATTATTAAAGAAATGTTGTGGGTATCTAAAGAAGAGCAAGATAAAAAAATAGAAGAACTTAAGAAAATGATCGAAACCTTGAATGAACAATATAAGACACAAACAGACTGCATGAAACAGATGCAAAGGGAAATGCAGGAAATGAAAAACTCCATGGAAAGTTTGAAAAACTGCTTAAATGAAGCTGAAGATAGAATCTCAGATCTTGAAGACAGCATGGGAGATCATGGCCACGAAAGAAAAGATCTCCTAAAAATAGTAAGGAACCAAGAAACAACAATTCGACAGCTGCAAGACATTGCCAAGAAAAATAACATAAGATTAATAGGCATAAATGAAAAAGCAGGGGTCAATACTAATGACCTGCGAAGACTATTTGCAGAAATAATAGCAGAAAACTTTCCAAACATGGGAAGAGAATCTGAAATACCAGTAACTGAGGCATACAGAACCCCAATTAACCACAACCAAAATAAATCCTCACTCAGATATATAATAATAAGGGTATCAGAAATACAACACAAGAACAAAATACTAGAAGCTGTCAGAGAAAAGAAACAGATCACCTATGAAGGAAAGCCTATCAGAATCACATCAGACTTCTCAACACAAACCTTTAAGTCTAGAAGAGCTTGGAGTGAAGTATTTCAAATCCTGAAAGAAAATAACTTTCAATCTAAATTGATGTAACCTGCAAAAGTATCCTTAAAAATTGATGGAGAAATAAGATACTTTCATGACAAAGAACAACTGAAGACATTTATGGCCACCAAACCAACACTACAGAGAGTACTGAAAGACACTCTAGAAAGAGACAAAGATAACCACAATCTTAAGAACAGCAACAAAAGGAAACCACTAAGCAGGGCAAGTAATTAAACAGAAAATGTAGAAAACCAACAACAGAAAGGTATCGTGACAGGGATGAGCCAGTATGTATCAGTTATATCAATCAATGTAAATGGTCTCAACTCACCAATAAAAAGAAACAGACTAGCAGAGTGGGTTAAGAAACAAAACCCAACAATATGCTGTGTACAAGAAACACATTTCACTCAAAAGGAAATTCACAGACTAAAAATCAAAGGCTGGAAAACAATACTCCATGCAACAGGAACCCAGAAAAAAGCAGGGGT
>RJWM01046209.1:0-12430 GCA_004363535.1 Dasyprocta punctata
GTCCCCCTGTCCCCGTGTCCCTCTGTGCCCTCCTGCCTGGGTCCACGGAGAACCATGGCCAGGGGACACCGCTGCGTCGCCCCACAGCCAGCGCGTGCCGAGGGGTCCGGCCTCGCCCCGGGCGCAGTGCCTCGGACACGGGACAGAGGACTGGGCGGGACCTGCGGGGTTTGTGACCTCGGGGAAGAGGCCCGGATTAGCTGCTTGAGCCCGGCTGCCACCGACTGCTGCAGGGCAGTGTCCCGGGGGCCCCGTCACCGCGGTGATGTGCGTTTGGGCAGCACCAGGGCCCCTTGGTGTCCCAGGGGATCTAAGGCCCATGGGGACGTGGCAGGGTTTCTGAGTGGCCGGCGACTTTGTTTCCTGACTGCTTAGAGCTCTGGCAGCTCTGCTTCCCTCCACGACTGCTGCGTTCACGTCACGGCTCGGTCTGCACGCTTACTCAGCGCATCCTGACAGACACTCGGACCGACTGGGCCAGCTCTGGGCTCCGCGATGCCGCAGCGAGAGCCCCGATCCCCCCACCCCCCACCTTTTTTTAATCCTTTTTGAGACAGGATCTCACTATGTAGTTCAGGCTGGCCTTGAGCTAACTTTATAGCCCAGGCTGGCCTTGAGCTCGCAATGATTCTCCTGCCTCAGCCTCCTGAGTGCTGGGATTACAGATGTGCACCACCACACCCAGCTCTGATCCCGCCCCTTGAGCATGGTTCTTCTAAACAGGTGTAGAAGCGGGATAGTTTCAGAAATAAATCTAACGACGTGACAGGCTGACCGGACAGGGCACAGCTCAGCGGCAGTGAGGCGGGGAGGTGCAGCTGGGCTGCCCCTGAGGGTCTGCGCACCAGGGAAGATTGTAACTGCTGAGGGGGTGGCAGGTGCAAAGGTCCTGGGGTCCCTTCAACTCATGTTTAGGAGCTAAAAGGTGCTGATTCAGCTGGAGTGAGACGGTGGGGACAAGGGGCGGCCTCAGAAGGTCCTTCCACGCCCGTGTCCCAGTGAGCTGGTGCCGCGTCCCTGAGCCCGGTGCCCGTTCATGGGCATGGTTCCAGGAGAAGTCTCACTTGCTGTCTTCGCTGTCTCAGCCCGCCTGGTGGTTTGTCCGCTGGGTGTCACCTCCTTGATCCTCGTGCACCCATAATCGGTCAGATCCTACAGGACTTGTCACCCGAGTCCTCCAGGGCTTCCGGTTTGCTAATCAGGTCGACTCCCCACATTAAGGAAGTGCCAGGACCAGCACCTCGGCTGCTCAGGGCCCAGGTGACGCCCTCCGGCCCGGCCTCCTCCCCTCAGGGTGGCCCAGTGGCCCAGGGTTGTCGGGTGACAGCGCCCGCTCACTCGCCCCGCAGGTTCGCCACGCAGGAGCGGAACGCGCTGCTGCTCTACAACGGCCGCTTCAACGAGAAGCACGACTTCATCGCGCTGGAGGTGGTGGGCGAGCAGGTGCAGCTCACCTTCTCGGCAGGTAGGCCCGCCCAGCGCCCCCCACACTCCCAAAGCCTTGACCTGTACCCCGGTCAGCCCGGGAGGAGCCCAGCAGCCCCGGCCGCTCAGCACAGGGTCAGTGGCGGCTGAGACGAGGAGGCAGCTCCTGTTGGCCAGGCCGGGGAATCCTTAAACAAAGTGAGGTGCAGCTGGAGACTCACTTCCTATGCGTGGCAGGAGGTGCTCACCCCACCGCAGCCCCGGGGCTGAGCCGGAGGCCGCAGGGAAGACCAGGCCCTAGTGAGACTGCTTAGCAGGCTGCCCCGAGGGCATCGGCCTCCTCCTGCGGCCAGGAGGCGGTGGTCAGCTGGTCAGCTTTCAGTCCCAGGAAGCGGAGCAGCAGGGGAAGGCTGGGCCGGCTCACGGTGTCAGCCCAGGGGTGGTCAGCCCCCTCCCCCCACCAGGCCCTGCTCCTGAAGGAACTGCCGCCGGCTTGTCGCACCGAGGGCCGACACCGTGGGCTGACACCTGGGGGACACTTCTGCCCCACACTGGAGCAGGCGGTCTCGGGGTGAATGAAGCCTGCTCTCCCTGGTGGGCGATGGGGTGGTCTCTGTCCCTGCAGCCCCAGCCCGGCCCGTGGGCTCAAGTGTGCACTGCCCACAGCCGGCTGGGTTCCCCGCCTGGAGTGAAGGCTCGGCAGCCCCGGAACACCGCTGACCGTGTCGGGAGAGGTGGGCGCTGTGCTCTCTGGGGCTCGTGTCCTCAGACCCACACTGCGCTCACCGCATGGGCTAGGGTGTCTTGCTGGGGATCGAGTCCCCACGGGGACCCTGTCCTCTTGTGCATGTGCAGTGCCCCGCCTTCCCCTGCTTGACCAGGACTGTGTGCCAGACCCTCGAGGAGGTTCCAGAAATGCAGACTGCCCCGTGGGGCTGGGTTCCCCCTAAACACCCCAAACCAAGATGTACAAGTTGAGTGCACCAGGACCTCACCATGCAACCTGCTGTGTTATAGATTTTAAAAGGCCAGGCATGGTGGTGCAGGCCTGTAATCCCAGCACTCTGGGAGGCTGAGGCAGGAAGATCACAAGTTTGACACTAGCCTGGGTAATTTTGTGAAACTGTGTCTTTTTGGGGGTTTTTTTGTTTTGTTTTGTTTTGGTTTTTTGTACCAGGGATCAAACTCATGACCTTGCACTTGCCAGGCAGGCACTTGTGTCGCTGAGCTACATCCCCAGCGAGACCCTGTTTTAAAAAAATAAGAAAGGGCTGCAGGTGTAGTTCAGTGTGAAGGCCCTGGTTCAATCCCGATGCTGCAAAGAGAAGAATCGCAATCAAAGCAGTGAAGGTGAGGGGAAGGACGTGAGAGCCACCCAGGAGGAAGCCGGGTGCGGCGTGGGTTTGGTGCCGGCGTCCAGGGCGCTCCACGCGCAGGGAGGACAGGTGCCCCCCGTGAGCGCCCCTTCTTTGCACTTTCACATTTTTCAGTTAAAAAACATGAATGAGAGTTACTGTTGTCAACAGAAAGGCGAAGCTGAACAGTGGCCATGAGGGGACTGTGCTCCGGTGGCCGGGTGCCCGGGCGCCTGTGACCTGGTGCCCAGGGAAGGGTGACCCTTCGCTGGGGGCGAGGCCTCCACAGGTGCCGAGGGGGCGTGGCAGCAGCCCCTCCTGTCCTGCAGCACGCGAGCCCCGCTAACCCATGCCCACTCTGCACCATCCTCCCGTCAGGTGAGACCACGACCACCGTGACGCCGCAGGTCCCCGGGGGCGTGAGTGATGGGCGCTGGCACTCGGTGCAGGTCCAGTACTACAACAAGGTAGGACGGACGCGCCCTGAGCCTCCACCCTGGGGCGCATGGGGGCCCTGCTGACTTTGATACCGCGTGCATGGTTCAAACCCACTTGGGGAGAAACTGGAAGCCGTCCGGGGCATGAGTGGCTGGGAAGGGGACCCAGCAACGCCCTGCCCTGGGCCGGGAACCGGATGTCCGCCGCGGCCACGGCTGCAGTTGTGGGGGGCGGTGCCAGGCCATCCTGCAAAGCCCGCTGTGCCCCGGTGCCCGGGCGTCCCTATTGGGGGCTTCGCAGCTGCATCTCCTTGGGGTTCGTGGGCGCTGAGGAAGCGTGCTCTGGGATGTGCACGGGAGGCCCTGCCCCGTCCTGGGCCCTGTTTCCCTCCTGAGGAGTCTGGTCCCTTGGGTCAGTGCTGGCCCCTCCTGCCCCTCGCTGAGTCCAATCTTGGCCAGGGCCTCTGTAAGGCTGGACAGCAACCGGTCTGCTCCGTGAGGATCTCCAGGAGGGCCTTGCCCAGGTGACACCACGGACTCGGGACCCCACCCCGCTCCAGGGCTGGGGGCACAGGGCCGGCCTTGCCCATTCCAGAGCCCCCCCCACCCTGGACACCCCACTGTCCTCCGTTGACCCCAGCAGGCTGCACGAAGCCCTTACCAGCACAGTGACACTGTACTTGTCCCATGGCCCAGGCAGTGTGGGTGCTGCAGCCGCATGACTGGGAAGGGGAGGGAGGGCCGTGGGCTGGGGGCTGAGTGCTCCCTGGGGACCAGGCCCTGCTGGGAAGGTGGCCGGGCCCTGGTCAGGAGCACGCACAGCCATTGCGATGGTTCTGTCCAGCTGTGGGGTGTGGTCAGTGGGGCACAGTCGCCCAATGAGGAGTGTGGGGTGGGGGCCTCCACCAGCTATGCTGGTCCATCTTTGCCCTGTTTCAGAGACTCGGGCCTGGGCAGGAAGGGCAGTCCCGTGGCTCTGGGGGCAGGGATCACCCACGTGAAGGACACCCACCTGCCTGTGTGTCTGCCCCCACCCCCAGGCTCGGGTGGGGCTCACAGCCCGGTTTTTGCTTTCCACGCCATCTTCATGTGGGTGGGAGAAGCATCTTCCATGGTGGCCTCTTTCCTGTTTCAGCTGCTCTGGAGAACAGGTTCCCCTTTGGGTCCCTGCAGCACCCCCGGGCGAATTTCTACCCCCCGAGTGGCCCTCTAGGTTGGATGGTTCCTGCCGTCCTCTGCGCCCAGGAAGTTCCTCTCCATGCAGCGCCCAAGGCACGGCCACTAGAGGGGCGCCTAGAGGGGACACCCAGCTCTATGCCTTGGGGGGGCAGGGCTGATCTCGTGTCCCTAGGGAGGGCTGCAGTCCCCAAGTGCAGGGCCCAGCTCTGCCCCAGTGAGCCACCTAGACAGACGGGCGAGGCAGCCCCAAGTGCTCTGCCCACGTCCGGATGCTGCCCTGGGTCTGGGAGGATGACAGGGACGCATACGAGCAAGAGTGACACCAGCCTGAGCTCCAGTCCTGAGCTCCAGGACAGGGAGTCCGTGGTCTTGTGACCCAGCTGGGCCCTGGCTTTCGTCCTGATGTTGCGCCAGCTCCTGACGGGAAAGTGACCCCAGGATGGACGCTCCTGCCACCTGGGAGCCCCACCGTTCTTGACCGCTCTGGGAGCTGGAGGTGGGCGCTGCAGGCAGCTGAGCCGGGCGCTGCCCTGTCTGGCTGTGTTAGTGCCCCTTTGATGTCCTCTGCACCATTTTCTTTCTTTTTTTTTTTTTTTTTTTTTTTTGCGGCACTGGGGATTGAACTCACAACCTCGCATCTGCCAGGGCAGGCGCTTAAGGCACTGAGCCAAACTCCCAGCCCTGGTTTTTTTGAGGCAGGGTCGCACTATGTAGCTCAGGCCGGCCTTGCGCTCGAGTTGTAGCCCAAGCCGGCCTCGAACTCACAACGCTCCACCTACCTCAGCCTCCCGAGTGCTGGGATTAAAGGCGTGCGCCACCACGCCCGGCTCTCTGCACCATTTTCCATTGCCTGTGTGACAGCAGGCGCTGGCCCAACCTGTGTGCCCCTGAGCCATATTTTAAAGTTTTTCTGTATCGACCAATTGTATTTGAAGAATATGCAAGGTAACGGCAGTGGCCTTTAATGAAGGCCTGTAAACTTTACAAAATACAGAAAACCTTTTTGACCAATAAGAGGCGAGGAACTTGCTACTTTGGGGGGTGTCTCAGCACTGCTGCCTGCCCAACAGGGGTGCAGGCTGGACACTCCACTTAAGACGTGTGCATGGGTTCGAGAGCAGGGGCTGTGTTCCTGTAAAAGGCCCCAAGGCACAGCGGCCGTCTGGAGGGAGCCGTCCTCTCTTCCCCGCTGGCCCCCACTGGCCCCGGCCTCCTGGGTACCTGCTTCTCGGGCCGCGTCCCCCAGCTCCCGAGGGCCCAGGGCCCTTATTCTTCATCTCGGGCTTGGAATGCCAGCCGCGTCCTGGAAGCCAGGGGCAGGTAGTAAACGCCTCAGCGGGGCCGGGGCCAGCGAGTGAGCTCGGTGAGAGCGGGGACAGCGCCGTGCCGGGCTGCGGGGGAGGGAGGGGCGCACCCTGTCCCTCCGGAGGATCCAGGATCCGGGGTCTGGTTTCCTTTCCTAAGCACAGCCTCGAGGGGTGGTTGAAAGCCACCTGCCCCGGAAACCTGACGGCACCCCAGAAGTGTGGCCCCGCCCCCCTTGGGCCTTTGTGTCTGGTGACCCTTTGTGAAGTCCCCAGGCTGAGGTCCCCATTAGGGACATCCTGTGGTGGGGGCCCATTGGTTTCCTCCGCCCTGTGCCCCCCACGTCCCAGCCCCAGCGTGAAGCACAGTGCACTGCGGCCACCTCCGCCCCTCCCTGGCTCCTCCCAGCCTGGCCTCTGCCACCCTCGGCACCGGGGTGCTGGTGCACGCTTGTCCACCTTGTGCTGGGCGTGTGTGCGCGTCAGTTCACGCAGTCCTCTCCCCTGAAGGAGACAATGGGAAACTGAGGCACGGGGCCGGTGACGGGCCGTGGTGAGACTTGGCCATTGCCCCAGGCTCTCGCACCCTCTCCCATCCCCAGCTCGGGACAGGAGGTGGCGGGTCCTGCAGGCTCCTGGGGACAGGGGCTCTTGGGTCCCTGCAGGAGTGGCCAGGGCTCTGTCAGTGGCTGTGTGAGGATGTGCAGGAGACTTGCACGATGCCAGGTGTGCGTGTCTGGCCGTGTGAGTGTGCGGTGAGAGAGAGGGCAGGTTTGGGCACGCAGGTGTGCACAGGTCGATGGGTTGGAGCAGGGATCAGTGTGTGAGCGTGCGCAGGCTTCTGGTGAGGACGGCCGAGTGTGCGCGTGTAAGTGAGTGTGCCCTGAGGGGGCGTGTGATGCTTCTAACAGCTCTCCCGCCCCGAGGCGGTGCCTTTGAAAGGTGAGCTTGGTTCTGAGCCTTGATGTCCCCAAGCTCCGACCTGTCTTTCCGGGCACCAGGTTTGTGGGTGACTCAGGGCCAGGCCACACGGAGGGGGCTCAGTGGTTGCTGCCTCCTCACTGGCTGGAGTAGCAGACTGACAGACAGACAGATGTGCCTCTTGCTCTGAGGGCTGCTTCCTGTACCTGCCCAAGGGTCCCTAAGTGACTATATCTGCATGGCCCCTATGAGGAAGACCATGTCCCCAAGCAGGTGCTGCTGGTAACCTGAGGAGCCCTGGGTTTGAACCCTCGTTTGTAGGGGGCAGAGGGCCCCCCAGAGCGAACCTGGGGAATCCCGGCCTGGACCCTGGCCCAGGGTGGCCACACTGTGTCCTGGTGTCTGAGCACTGTGCTGTCCCCTGGAGGCTCCCAAGAGGATGGGGTGCCCAGGACCGATTTCTCCCTGGGGGCCTGTGTCCCCTCCGCCATCGAGGTCCTTCTGTACCTCGCTGCGAGTAAAAGGTGCAGGGCAGCCCTGAGCTGCACACAGTCCCCGGGTGCAGCCACCTGTGCGTGCTGTGATGGCAGCGTCCCTTAATCGTTACTGACACCGAGTGTGAATCCATTCACGTCCCGGGCTCGCCTCCGGGGTCCGGGGTCTGGTTTCCCGGGCACTCATGCACCGCCCCCTCCCCGCCCTGTAATTGGACCCCGGGGCCCCTGGCAGCAGGTTAAAAGGCTGCAGAAATGTGAGCGCTCGTGAGTACCAAGGGCTTTTGTGCACACACAAAACCTCTCCTCGGCTGCTGGATGGCGCAGCAATGCCGGCCGGGAGGAGGGGATGCTGGGACGGTAACTCCGGGTCTGGGCGGATCTGCAGCCCTTAGGGACCCTTCTTGGGGTGCACAGCACCCTCCAGGATTGTCCGGGTGGAGGAGGGAATGTCAAGGTGGCCTTTTTACGGCTGAGTAGTATTCCACCGTGTAGAGAAGCCGGTTCCTCCTCCCGCCCGTCTGTGGGCACTGGGCTGCTTCCGCCTTCGGGGGCTGTGGGCCTGTGGGAAGCAGCTTCAGGCCGAGTCCTCGTTCTGTGCCCCTGGGTGTGAGCAGCTTCTCTGCCCTCTGCGAGGCTCCTGCTGCTCCTTCCTGCTCCGCCCCCGAGGGCTGGGGCTGTCGGGCACAGGGTGCAGCGATCATCGTGGCTTTGCCCACCAGGGCCCCACGAAGGCCTCCACCCCCCGAGATGTGAGTGGGGAGCCGCGGAGAGGTGTGGGGCTCAGCTCAGGAGGGCTCTGCGCTCCCCAGACGGCGCCCGGAGGTCAGGCGGGCTGCTGATCCCCCTGCCTGCTCTTCCCGCAGCCCAACATCGGCCGCCTGGGCCTGCCCCATGGCCCGTCCGGAGAGAAGGTAGCCGTGGTGACGGTGGATGACTGTGACACCGCCGTGGCCGTGCACTTTGGCAGCTACGTTGGGAACTACAGCTGCGCTGCCCAGGGCACCCAGAGCGGCTCTAAGAAGTGAGTGTCCCGGAGGCTGCTGCCCATGTGGGTCACCTTGGGTCAACAGTGCGGGGCACCCGGCACATGCTTTCCATCCCCAGGGTCGGCCACCTTCCCTCTACAATGCTGGAGCCTTCTCGGACAGGTCCCCGAGAAGCCAGGGTAGCCCCCGGGTCATGACGGTGGTCTGGTGACTTGGAGACCGTCCCAGCCCCATCTTCAAGGGCTTGGTCTGGCAAGCACAGACCGTGGAGCCCAGGCCCCGTGAGTGGGAGTGACTGTCTGCACTGGCCCTGGAGGGCCCCCTGGGGTTGCCCTGGCTCGGGGACGAGGAACCCCGCTGTGGACACTCACGGCTGTTGTCACATTTCTCCTTTTGTGACACCAGCCTGAGAAGGCGAGCGTGGCCAGCACACTCGGTGCATGCCGGGGTCACCAGGTAGCCTTCGTGTGGGGCACACTTAGGGGAACCTGAGTGCCCCGAGGGTGCTGCTGCAGGCCGGGAGAAGCCACCACCTTCTGCTCGGTCCTCCTGAGCTCCCCCTCCCCGAGGGCCTCCGTGACAGGCCAAGTAGAGCCCCAGCGGTGACCCCTCATGGGCCCCCCTCCATCCAAGAGGGGACAGTGTGCAGGCTGGGTGCACTCTGGGGTGCTGCACAGCCCAAAGCATGTGGGGTGAACTTGGAAACTGAGGCGCAGGGAGGCTATCAAGACCCGGACGTGGCCCTGGCAGCAGAGTGTGTCTCTTATCCTGGAGCGTGGTGACTGCCCGCTCCTGGTGGCAGGGCCTGCCCCCCTCCACCCGGACGCCACAGAACCCACCTTTGCCTCCCCAGGTCGCTGGACCTGACCGGGCCCCTGCTCCTAGGCGGCGTCCCCAACCTGCCAGAGGACTTTCCCGTGCGCAACCGGCAGTTCGTGGGCTGCATGCGCAACCTCTCCATCGACGGCCAGAGCGTGGACATGGCCGGGTTCATCGCCAACAACGGCACCAGGGCAGGTGTGCGCGGCGGCCCCCAGGGACACTCGGGAGTCCTCCTTCTTGTTGCTGGGGGACGCTCCTCGGCTGGGGAGGGGACCCTGGGACGTGCCACCCTGGGCGCAAGGCCGGGGCTGACGAAGCCGGGCGTGAGTGACCTGGGCTGCCCACAGCCCCGTCCTCCGTCGCAGGGTCGCACTGAGGCTGCCCCTCTGCCTGGCAGGCTGCGCCGCACAGAGGAACTTCTGCGAGGCCGCCGTGTGCCAGCACGGGGGCACCTGTGTGAACCGCTGGAGCACCTACCTGTGCCGCTGCCCGCTGCGCTTCGGCGGCAAGAACTGCGAGCAAGGTGAGGCCCACGCGGCCTGCGCTGCACGGGGCTGAGCTGGGCTGAGCTGCGGACCCGGCCGGAGGGGCCAGTGTCAGCGGAGCAGACTGGCCCGGGTGGCTCTCGGCCTGTGGGGAGGTTCCCTGACCCTCCTCACCCGCAGGACGCCCTCGGTTGGCTGCTAGGCCTCTGTCCCTGCCCCACCCCTGCGTCCTGTGCAGTCGTAGACAAGTTTTAGCGGTAAATTCAGTTTGAACCACGCAATACTAAGTAGGCATTGTTTGTGTGTGTGGTGGTACTGGAGGTTGAATTCAAGGCTTTTGCACTGAGGTACACCCCCAGCCCCTTTTGTAAAGTGTTTGTTTTTTAAGATCAGGTTTTACTCAGCCACAGAGTTGTCCAAGCTGGGTTTGAAGTTATGATCCTCCTGTTTCAGCCTCCCAGAGTGCTGAGGTTACAGGCTCACATGCCTGGCTGGTCTCTTCGTTTTTAAAATCAACACTCATCGCTTGGAAGTGGGGCGTTTAGGCCGGGTCCACGTGGTTGTGCCCAAGGCCCCACACTGAAGATTCCTGGAGCCCACGGGCAAGGCTCTGAGAAGTAGCGCACTGGAACTAGCCAGCCCCCTGGGCACAGGGCAGCGCCTGCAGAGCTGACCAGCTGCTCTGCACCCCGATTTGCCTTGCCCTGGGCACCCATAGGGCCCTGCAGCCATGTCTGTTTGGGGACCAATGGGGCCTGGGGCCACCCCAGAATCCCGGGAAAGGTGACCAGAAGGCACTGGGGTGCACTCTCAGGGTGCCCGGGTCTGTCTAGGGGGGCGGGCGGGAGGTGGGACAGCACAGCGCTGGCTTCCTTGGCCACGCTGCACGCGGTCGGCACTAACTGAGGGTGCGCGGTGGCAGCATGTCAAGCCCTCGGCCTTATCTGTGACAGACCGGAGCTCTTCCCACACGCGGTCCTGCAGGTGGGATCAGGCCACCCCGGCCGCACCACCGGTGCCTGACGCCCAGGTTGCAGGTGACGGTGACCCTGGGTGTGGCCAACCCGACCAGCACGTGTCCCACTCAGCGCCCGCCTCTCGGGCTCCTGGGGCGGGAAACAGACATCCCATGCTCATGGGGCTGAGCTGCAGCAGCTTCAAGGTCTCTGGTGGCGACGGGGCAGGGCCACGTGGCGGCCAGGCCAGGCCACGGGGCCAGGGCAGCAGGAGCCGGCACAGCGGGTTTACAGGATGAGGCTGTGTCCCCCACCCCGTGCCACGGTGCTGGCAGCGTTTGCCCTGCTCGTGTCTAGGAGCAGAGAACTAGCGACCGTGCGCTGGACTGGAAACCCAGCCGGCCCGCAGCCGCTCACGCTGCAGGTGGCGTCCACGCCTGTGGCCAGGTTTGCCACCCTTACTGCAGCTGCGTGCTGACCGAACCCAGAATCCTGTGGGGCTGTGGTTCAGAGAATCCCACCCCAGCCCTGGCCCCTGCCCCAGCCCTGCAGCTGTCGGGGGGTACAGGAAGGCTGGGCTCACGGCGCCACCCTCAAGCCGTCTGCCTTCGGTCAGCCAGCCGTGCACCCCTTGGCACAGCTGGGGGGCGATGGAGCTCAGGCCCGGCCTCCGCCCTGGCGGTGGTGCCCTCAGGCTGGGACTCTGCAAAGCTTTGCTGGATTCGGGAGACCAGGATTGGTTTGGCTGCGGGATCCGCCTCGGCCTGTCCGGTCCCCGCCAGCTGGGAAGGTGCTCAGCGGCCCAGCTCACTTGGGGGCGAGTCCTGAGGCCCCCTCTCTGCCCGCAGTCATGCCCCACCCCCAGCGCTTCAGCGGCGAGAGCATCGTGTCCTGGAGTGACCTGGACATCACCATCTCCGTGCCCTGGTACCTGGGGCTCATGTTCCGGACCCGGAAGGAAGACGGCGTGCTCATGGAGGCCACCGCGGGCGTGTCGTCCAGGCTCCATCTTCAGGTGAGCAAGCAGGCAGTGTGCAGGAGAGGGACAGGCATGGGGTTTCCCAGGACACCGCTAAGGGGCACCTGCCACTCACCCCGCCTGCTCCTCCGCCCACCCCTGGCTTCTCCAGGGGGAACGAAGACGGAAACGTGAGCAGCTTTCTCGGGCTGCCGCACAATCAGGCCATTCAGGGCCCAGCGGCACAGGGATCGGGTGCAGCTAGGTTCCCGTGGGATTCCCCCCGGGGGTGCCCCTCCAGCCCTCCCTCTCCTGACAGCCCAGCGAGGGCGGGGCGCCCAGGTGATCCCGGCAGCCGCTCTGCGCGGTGGGCTGAGAGCGCGGCTGCGGGCCTCAGGACCCTGTGTGGCCCTGGCCTGTCCGCCGCCGTCCGGAGGCTCCGAGGCCCCCATGCGTTCTCCTCCGCTTGGTGGCCTTCTCCGCCTTGCTCCTTGAAACACTGGGCCATGGCTCCTAAGCGTCTCTGAGATTATTTTCAGGCGCCCCATTTTCCAGTCTTTTGCCCACAAATAGTTTCCACTTAGGTCTTCTGGGCTGCAGCGGGGTTCGCTGAGAAGCAGGAGCTGTCTTCCTCCACGGAAGAGGCCCGGGCCTCTTCCTTCCCTGCCTCTGCCTTTGCCTCCCCTGGGGGTGGCCGTGGGGTGCCCACCCTGGAGCTATGCAGGTGACCAGCACAGTGCGGGCAGCTCTCCTGTCTGGCCCTTGCCCCGGTCACAGCTCTGCACGGCTCCCTGCGCGGGCCAGCCCTGCCCAGCCCGTGTGGACGGTGCGGGGTGTATGCCGAGGACTGCAGCCCTGACCTCTCCCTCTGTCATCTGGTGGTGGGGTCTCTGTGGGAAGAGTGCACGCCAACCCAGCTTGACTGAGCAGTGATGCTGTTGTGACTCGTCCAGAAAGGGAGAGACTGTGCCAGCCCTTCCCATGCAAGGCTGGGTGGGTGACAGGGTGGCAGCCCCGAGGGGTACTGAGACGGTGGCCCAGAATAGTTCCCCTAAGTGGTCTGCCAGGCACTCCAGGAATGCTCCGGGTGACTTCTGCCAGCCCC
>RJWM01046210.1:0-12430 GCA_004363535.1 Dasyprocta punctata
AAAAAAAAAAAAGAGTGTCGTGCATTCATTTAGCCAGAAACGTCTCAAGCTTATCCTTCTTTATGGTAGACTAATACTTCATTGTCTATTAAAAAACTTTATCCATTCTTCTATTACTGGGCATTTGGACTGTTTCTAAGACTGAACTATTATGAACTGTGCTGCTATAAACATGGGTGTTCATTTATCACTGTAGTATGATGCTTCTGTTTCTTTTGGGAAAATACCAACTAGGGGAATACCTGGGTCAAATGGAACTCCTAATCCTAGGCTTTTGCAAGAATTTCCACACAGATTTTCACCACGGTTGCACCAATCTACACTCCCACCATCAACAGAGAAGAGTTTTTTCCCCTCACAGACACTACAGCATTTGTTATTGGTAGATTTCTTGATAAAAGTCATTCTTTTTGGGTGAGATAGAGTCTCAACATGGATTTAATTTTCATTTCATGGATGATTAGTGATGTTGAAGGTTTTTTTTTCCATATATCTATTTGCTCTCTCTACTTCATCTGAGAAGTGTCTATTCATTTCAGATGTCCATTTTATCGACCATGTCTTTAAATTTGGGGGTCTGGTGTTCTTCAGTTCTTTACATATTCTAAATAGTAGACCTTTGTCTGAGGAACAGCTGCCAAAATGTTTTTGTACCTTAGTGTTCAAGAGTTCTACTTATTCTATCTTCCAGATGATTTTGTATTTCTGTTTTAACATTTAGATCTTTCATTTGTTTTGAGTTTAGTATAATGCATGGTGAAAGATGTGGGTCTAATTTTAATCTTTGGGATGTGGACAGCCAGTTTTTCCAACACCATTTATTAAAAAGGACATCTTTCTTCTAGTGAATGCATTTGGCTGCTTTTTCAAAGATAAGGTGGCTAAGTATATCTTGAATTGTTCTTGCATTTTCCAATCTGTTCCATTGATCCTCATGATATAGGGGAAAGAAACTCCCAACCTATTTATCCCATAAAAGTTCATGTTCTCTAAAATCCAAGAATGAAGTTTTGGAACAGTGGAGGTTAAAAGCAGGACATATTTCTTGAAAGAAAGAAATCTTCCATCCAAGAGAGAGACAGAGGGTTTTCCAAGTGGGCTGCCAAAGACCTTGTCTTTCCTAGGGATTATGGCAGAGCAAAACCACAAGGTATAGGGGGACCAAGGTGGGGGAAAATGGAAATTCACAAGGTAGATAGGAGGTGGGATAGAACTATGGTCAACCAATAAGATTATGAGTATAATCGCTCAGGTAACATTGATTAAATCAGGATCAAGTGGGGAAGTGAGTCAGATAGCAAGCATATATGAATGCAGAATAGGGCCTTTCCCTGTAGGAGGTTAGGTTAGTGGCTCCTCTAGCTTTGTCAAAGTGATTGGTACCTATTTGGAATATTCAATCCCTGATGTTTATCCTTAAGGTGTGGGTGCATTTGTTTTATCTTTTGTGTTAAAGTCTGGCCCACAGGGGTTAGTGTCTGTCGCTCCCACAGTTGCAAGGTATCTGGTCTTCTGCACTGACTCCTTCAAGAGCCTAGCTCTGTCTGGATTGCCTATAATATTCTATTTAATTTAACTGCATATCTAACTTGGGTATGGTTTTATTTTTAATTAATTTATTTTGCCAGTGCCATGCTCTTTTTATCACAGTAACTTGGTGGTATAATTTCAAGTCAGGTATTATGATGTTCCCCTGCCTTGCTTTTGTTGCTCAGAATTGCCTTTGCTATTCTAGGTCTCTTCTGGTTCCAAGCGAATTACAAGTTTCGCTTCTCTTCTTGTAATTTTTTGTTGTTGTAATTTAACCTAAAAAATTAGAAACATAAAATTCGATCATGTAATAATTGTTTTGTTTTGTTAAAGAACCCATTCAGAGCAGCCGGGCGTGGTGGCGCACGCCTTTAATCTCAGCACTCGGGAGGCTGAGGTAGGCGGAGCGTTGTGAGTTCGAGACCGGCTTGGGCTACAACACGAGCGCAAGGCCGGCCTGAGCTACATAGTGTGACCCTGCCTCAAAAAACCAGGGCCGGGAGTTTGGCTCAGTGCCTTAAGCGCCTGCCCTGGCAAGCGTGAGGTTGTGAGTTCAATCCCTGGTGCCGCAAAAAAAAAAAAAAAAAAAAACAAAACAGAACCCATTCAGAGAACAAAAGATGAGCTGCAGACCAGGAGAAAATATTTGTAAATACATATCTTACAAAGCATTAGGTTCCAGTACAAATAAAATTGTCAAAATGCAACAGGCAACCAACAAGCCTAGCAGGGCAAAAGAGACAGGTAGAAACATTTCATGAAGAGGAAACACAGCTGGCCAATGAGCACACATACAGCGGGCAAGTAAGGTGAAAACCAGAACAAAAGGAGCAGATTTGATTGATAATGACACAATGTTTGCTTTGTAGATTTTGCCACTTCATTATGTACATAAACAGTAAAAGCAAGAATAGGTAGATGCCAGCACTTCACCATCTGTTTTAGGTACTTTTCTCTCACTGCTGAAACAAAACACCTGAGAGCCAAAATTAGGGGAGGAAAGGTTTATTTCTTAGAGTTCTTGGGGGTTTCAGTCCATACTCAGTTGGCTCCAAGGCAGCATGACTTGGCAGGGCAGCCATTCATGGCGCCTGCAAAACAACAAGTGTGAATGGTGAGAGAGAGAGAGAGAGAGGGAGGGAGGGAGAGAGAAAAGGAAAGCATAAATAAGGATCAAAATGTATAATAGATATTGTGAAGTAGGAAGAGAATGTTCAGATGGGGAGGGACACAAGAGAGGGAGGAGAGGAAAAGGAAGGAAGAGAAAAGAATAAATGAGAAAAAAAGGAAAAATGGAAACAAAGCTTTGGCAAATAAGGGGGGAAGAGGGATTGAAAGGAGTGTAGGGAAACAGGAAAAAAAATGAATTAAGTTATATCGTGCACACAAACAAATTTCCTGTGATAAATGTGATCACTATGTATATCTAAAGTGTAGCAATAAACTTAATGAATTGAAAATAAAAAATACAGTTATCAGAATCAAGAGGTTTTTTTTAATCACACAAAAAATAGAGTGTTTCTTCATTTCCCCCTCAACCCACAATCCCTTTTCTCTTTTTTTGTTAACGTCTTTATTTAATGTGATCTATTGGTTACCACTGAAGTCTTTCCAAATCTTGATAACGAGCAGTAAATTACTGTCTCTAAAGGGTTGCCTTTTCCAGAAATTCATATACTTGCAGTTATAGTGTAGCCATTTAACTCTGGTGGTTTTCACTTAGCAATACACATTTAAGCTTCCTGTATGCATTTTGTGGCTTGAAGTTTACTGGTTTTCATCTCAGAATAACATTCTATTTATGGATATACCACTGTGCATCCACTTACCTATGGAGCAACAGTTTGATTGATTCTGGGTTTTGGCAATTATGGATAAAAGCTGCTCGAAGCATTCATGTGCAGGTCTGTGTGTGGATTTAAATTTGGAGCACATTTGTGCAAACACTGAGGAAGGAGTGTGATTGCTGAGACATATAGGAAGACTACATTTATTTTTGCTGAAAGATATCAAACATTTTTTCACTCTAGCTGTAACAGTTTGCATTTCCATCAGCAATGAATGAGAGTTTCTGATGATTTACTACCTTTCCAATATTTGATATTGTCAGCTATTTAAGTATTTAAGCCATTCTAATGGGGTATCTTGTTTTAATTTATAATCTACTAGGTATGATTTCAGCATGTTTCATCCATGCCACCCATGTATCATCTTCACTGAGGAATCTGTTTAGAGTCTTGCCCATTCTCAGTTGGGTTGTTTTCTTATTATGGAATTTTCAGAGTTCTTTCCATATTTGGGACATGTCTTGATCCTACATACGTTTATTTAATATTTCCTCCCAGTGTGTGGATGGTTGTTTTGTTTTCTTAGTAGTATCTTTTTTAGGACAGAAATTGTTTTTTATCCCCATTGTAATTTTTATTGGAATTTGTTGCTGAATTGCATACATGCTAATCACATACTTTGAACATGTCAAAGCCCTTTATTATGCCCACTTCACCAGTTTCCTAGCTTCTTGTGTAATAGTCATCCTTTCTTTTAACAATCAGAAGTCTTAATTTTATAAAGTATAACGTAAAAATCTTTTTTGTGGATCGTGTTTTTGGTGTTATATCAAAAAATTTACCACACCAAAGATCATGCAGATTTTTCTTCTTTGGCCTCATAATATTGTGATAGCATTGATTAGTTTTTCAACTGAGAGCTAGCCTTGTATATCTGGAGAAACCCAAATAATGATTCCTTCTATTTATTGCTAAACAAATAAAATACTTTTGTTAATATTTTGTTAAGAATGTTTTGTCTACGTTTATGAAAGAGATTGATTTGTCTTCATCTTCTCCACTTTCTCCTCATCTTGCTTCTCCCTGTCTCTGTCTGTATCTCTCTGTCTCTCTCTTTCTGTCTCTGTCACTGTCTCTGTCTCTCTCTCTGTTTCTGTCTCTGTCTGTCTGTCTCTGGTTTGTTTTTCCTCTCTCTCTCTCTCTCTCTCTCTCTCTCTCATTCTTGTTTTTTGTTTTGTTGAGGCAGGATCTCACTATGTAGGTTAGGCTGGCCTTGGACTTGCAAGAATCCTCCTGCCTCAGTGTCTGGAATGCAGGGATTACAGGAATGCAGCACCACACCCAGGCTGGCTTTCTTTTCTTTTTCATCATCTCTGGTTTTGGTGTCCTCTAATACCATAAATTCATTCCATAAATGAAATCATATGATGAAATGGAAAGCATTATGTTGGTTTAGGAAAGCAACATGTAGAATCGATATCTTTGTTTTGCTCTTCCTCCCCTCCACTTTCTTCTACTTTTTGACTTTTAATTGAAAAATAATAGTCAGTTTTACTTTTTAGCGTTTGGAACACATCTTTAGTGAAATCCTTCATTCCTAGGTACTTCTTCTTTGTAAGTTCTTAAGTGATAGATTCAAGTTTCTCAATATTTATAGGATTCTTTAAAGTATTTTTATTATATTAGATGCATTGTGACCATTTGCCACTTGAGGAAGTGTTTCATTTCAGGTAAGTTACCGTACTTTGTGCCTGAGCTGGTGACATCAATCCCTTGTCCTTGTGAGGTGTGTACTGTGCAAGTGACATTCGTGGTTTTGTTTCTCATATTGGTAGTATATGTGCTTTCTCTTTCCTTTCTTTGTCATGCTTGATACATATTTGTCAATTGTATTGACCTCTTCAATGGACTAGCTCTTTCTTTGTATTAATTTTTCTGGTGTTTTGTGTTTTCAATGTCATTGATCTTTGCTATTTATCTCCATCCTTCTGAATGCTTTCATTTCATTCTGCTCTTCTTTTTTATATTGTTGAGGTGGAAATTGAGACTTTTTTCTCCTCTAGTTGAATTACATTCTTAAGGCTGCTATAATAAATCGGTAAAAATGGACTGGCTTAAAAGAAGAATGCATTGTACAGTTCGGGAGGACAGAAAGAGAAATCAACAGCACTAGATAAAATCAGAGTGTCATCAGGTTTGTAACCCATTTCTTACCTTTTACAGCATCTAGAAACTATCTGCACATTCAGTTTGGAGTGGCATCTATGGCCATACCTGAATGTGCCCTATCTCTTCAGTTTGGAGTCTCTTCCGCCATCCTCAAAGTTAGCAGTGTGCTTCCATCCTTTCCTTTCCCCGATTCTGATTCTCTTTTCTCCTTCTTTCATGGATTCTTGTGGTTATACTGGTCCCACCCAGATAATCCAAGATAATCCCTCTATCACTAGAGATTTAAATACCTCTGCAAAATCCTTTTTAAAATCCATATAAGGTAACAAATTCACAGATGTAAGGGATTCAAGGATGGCCATTTTATGGGACCATAATTTAGCCCACCATACTAATGAATACATATAGTGTTTAAATTTCTCTTACATGACTGAGTGCCATGGTTCCTTTTCTTGTTGCTGGGACAAAATAGCCAACACCCACAAGTTAAAGGATGGAAGGTTTATTTTATCTGGTAGTTAGTAGAGGTTTCATTCCATAGTCAGCTGGCTCCAAGTTAGGGAAACATGATGAAAGGGCATGGCAGAAAAGAAGCAGTTTGTGGCATGACAGGCAGGAAGCCATGAGCGTTCTTTCTGTCCCTTTTTGTTCTATCCAAGACACATGCCTGTTGGTTCATGCTACCAATCCCCAGGATGAATCTTCCCTCTTCAGCATGTCCATTACCCACCAGAAGCATGCTACACCAATCAGTGTATTAATCCAGTATCACAGACCCATGATCCAGTATCACACGACTATGACCTGGCCACCTCCCAAAAGGCTCACCTGTTGCAATGACAAGCAGAAACACTGAAACAACACGCAGGATTTGGAGGCAGCTGTACGTACATCAATGAACACTGATTGGAATCGTTCCCCAAGTATCAGGCCCTGATCTCTGGTGGTCTATGGCTTACATATAATAAGCAAGCAGGAAATACAGAGGCAGACTGGCTTCTCAACTGGGGATTGATTTAGACAATGTGTATCATAGTGATCAGTTATGCATCACAGTGAGCCGCCATTTCTAAGAGATACAAGCAATCAGAGCTGGAACAGGAACTATTACCTGGGCATTGAAAAAACTGAAGTATATTGGCAAGGGTGGGGTGTTATTTGTTACTTTTGCCCCCTCTTTTAGTTTCCCTGGAAAACCTTTGGTGGGCATATTACATATGATCTTCTGAGACAAGGTCTGACTAGAAGCATTAAGGTTGACAGTGATCTTAGGATGGGCCCTAGCCACAGTTCTCAAGAATGAAAGTTTTTCCACCAGGATTTGTTGGTTGTCTCCCTTATTATCGGGTTTCCACTAAGTTGACTCTGACAAAGGAGTGAATGAGTTAATATGATCCAGGAGAGAATTCAATGTGCCTTGGATGCTCATCAAATCTTGGTCAAGTATTTGATTATATTTCCTATTCTTTTGGGGCAACTGTCCATAGAACTCAAGGAAAAAAAAAATACAGCTAGCAGAGGGTAGGGAAGAAAGGGTTGGGATAAGCAGCCTGAAAAGACATGAAAATCAAGGGGAATAGGTCTGGAGCAATCCTGGGAACAGCAAGCAGAAACACCGCTTCAGCCCTGTGTGGGTTGGTCAGCATCTAGAGTGACCAGAGAGGGGAGTTGCCTGTATTGTCCCTCCAGAGTGAGCCTCAGGGGGAGTTGTCCAGATAAGCATTTTTTGTGGATCTAAGCCTGGGTTTCTGAAACTTGTGCAGATAGTTAATATGTACCAGGTTTATATGTGTGTGCAGGAATGTCTGCAGCTATAGCTGACCTTATAACTGGTTACAAACTGTTCCTGTAGGGTTATGTTTTATTTCTGTGTAGAATCTATTACATTGCATGAGATCAGGGTCAGTGACACAGACACTGAAGCCTATGCTAGCTTCAGGGCTACGGGTGCCAGTTCAGTGGCGTGAACTTGCAGAACAAACATTGGGAAAGGTCTGGCCCTGATCTTTTGGGAGCACTGGGATTTCAGGCCGGGGTTGTTGTTGCAGTCAGTTGGATCCCCAGAGGGGACTTAGGAGTTGGTGTCATTGGCTGCAGGTTTCCAAACAGCAGCAGGGAGCCATAGCAAAACAGATATGGCCAAAATAACTTTGTCCAAGGTATCCACAGCATATCTAGCCTGTCGCACTCCATTCTTAACAGAGCTACTTCTATCTGTAAACAGGGTGTACTCAGCATCTGCCAGGGGGTCCATTTTTAGGTCTAGTACAGGGCAGTTAGGTCTCATCCCTAGGTGAACTTGTAAGGTTTCTTGATCAGGATAGTGGGATTCAGAGTGTGAAAGCAAATGTAGAAGGGGGGCAGCCCTTATTGACTGTATCAAAGTATTTTCACAGGTAGGCCACGGGGGTCCTCCCGGGGTCTGACATTCTGAGTAAGCATCATTGTTTCTGTGAACTCAAAGATCCAGATTTTATAGAAGCCAGCAGCTCCAAGAAACTTACGGAATTTCTTTTCTGGTAACCAGTTTCTGCAGATATTATGGCAGAGCTTTTGTGTCTTTTCAGCGGGCAGCTTGAATATATTTTTTAAAAGAGGAAACAAGTTTTTGAACCTCTGGCAGGTTAAGTGTAGGTAGGTTGGGTTTTGAGTCCAAAACTGGGATCATTTTATTTAAAGGTCAAGAGGGACTGACTGACAGGTGCCAATCAAAAGCAGAGGAAGGTAATTTTTAGCTCCAGGCAGGTGTACCAGTGGGGTGGGTGTGGCAGAAGACTGATGCCATGCATAAGGAAGGCAATCACAGCAACATTGGCAGCTAGGAGATCTTGAACTGGCTTTTCAGGCAAGAGAGGTGTATATCAGCCATTTGACAATCTAATGACACTTTGAAGTTTTGAAGCCTCACTTTTCCCCCCTTGGAAACCAAGACAGCCAGGGCCTCCCCCCAAGTAGTGGGAAAGTATTAACCCCTTGTGA
The DNA here is from genome assembly GCA_004363535.1 of Dasyprocta punctata. NCBI lineage: Eukaryota > Metazoa > Chordata > Mammalia > Rodentia > Dasyproctidae > Dasyprocta > Dasyprocta punctata. The sequence continues at coordinate 8,466 of RJWM01046210.1, forward strand.
CAACAGAGTCCAGGCAAACTGGCCTTTTGTCTCAGGATTTTCCCAGTTGAAGTGGCTTATAGAAACAACTCGCAAGCAGGGGGATTTATCTTTTAAATCTAAAGCCATCCAAAAATGGTGCATGGGTGAGGAACTGCATAGTGTTAAGTGATGGCTGCATTGTTGATGCCACAGAGATCTTGCTGAGGTGATTAACAATCTATCAGACTGATGCGTACCCAGATGCTGGGTTGTGCTTCCTATGACATCTGATAAAGCAATGTGGTGGTGGTGGTGGGTGCCAGTGAGGTGGCATGGTTGATGGCCAGGCCCAGAGGCAAGTTCTTAGTTCACACCTCTGGGAGGAGAGTTTTCAGAACTTCAGGATTGAAGTTATCTGTCTCAGGCTGATGCTGATGCAGGCATCAACTCCCTCTCAGGGAACTGTCAAAGTAGGAAGGGCGGGGTTAAACCACAAGGAGGCAGAGAGGCTCAGTGTAAAGGCTTGGAAGTGGTACAGGTACTGGCTTACACAGGAGATGTCCTCCTAGACTGCAAGTTTGTGCCTGGCAGAAGGGGTGAGAGGACAGAGTCCTAGTTGCCCCACTGATAGTACTATGGGCTCACTGTGCCCTAGCAGAAGGGAGCCTGAGCTGGTCCAGTCTGAGGCTGTCAGACCAATGAAAGTGTTGTCATCTGATCCAGGTTAAAGCTTTTGGGAGTTTTTACTTTTTCAATCTGAATGGGCATTTATTTTTTAGTGCATAGTCCTTATATCAGACTTTTGGGTAACAGTAGTAATTTTGGACATATTGCTGGACTTTTGCCCCTTTCTTGGATGTCTTTGAGAAGCACTCTCCTGGGTTATTTCTAGGCAAGGCCAACTCTGGAAAGGCCATAGTAACTCATCCATCAAGGCTGACAGTCCACTTTTTTCTCAGCCAAGATGTGGAACTCGGAAGGAATTCCTGACAGTCATCTTGGGTGGACATTAGATGACACCATCTGACCAGGATAGGTGTGCAAGCAGAAGGCTCTGGAGGGAGAGCCTCTGTGTCTGAATGCAGGCAATGGCTGGCTGGAACCAGTTCAACTGACTGGAAGTAGACAAGTTGGGAGCAGGGAGTGAAGCCATAAGTCTTGACAGTAACTGTGGTGGCTGAGGGTTCCAAGGTGATATTTTCAGGATGAATGGGCCTCTTGACTTCTTTTTTTCTTTGAGACGCAGAGAGTGGTTTGGTTTCATTTTTAATTCTGTAAAAGCCCGTTTTCCCTGCAGTCAGGGACTGTGGGTTTTTAATGAACCAATTCCCATTTCTGGCTCCTGACATGTGTGTTGTGTATCCATGAAGGATGGTGCAAAAGACAAATGGTGGGCGCCACTCAGAAGAGATCATTCAGATGCCTGCCTGGCTGTGCCCCTCTCGGAGACTTGGGCACGACTTAGCTAAGGAGGGTGGGAGGCCTCCTTTATGCCATATGTCAATTGCCACGGAACTGCAGGTTACAGCCTAATTACCCACTGGGACCATCGTTTCTCAGTCTTGATAACCTATTGTTTACTCTGTCTGTTCCACTTACTCACTCACACATTTATTAAGCAAGCAGTCAGAGGTTAAACATTCCAAGCCCCTTCACTTGATGATGGTCTTGACTAATGGGAGTTGATCAAAGTCCCTGCTTTGCTTGAACTTAGCAGTACTAGCAGACAGACTAACTGGGATGCCCCCGGGGGTCTTACTGGAATCAGGCAGGCAGGAAGGCAGACAGACAGACTCTTCCTCCCTTTGGCATCTGATGTAAAGCTCCTTGAGCACGGAGCCAGGAATCCTCCTACAGAAATCCTATGAGACCCAAGAAATCTTGAGGGCATGCCTTCATGTCAGGAACTGGACAGACCCCTGGTCCATCTGCAAGTGCCACACTGGGAGATCAAAGAGGTCAGCGCAGTTGGTCTTCTTGGCCAACACAATGGGCACAACAGAAAGCAGAAACACTGAAACAACACCCAGGATTTGGAGGCAGATTTATTTACGTCAATGGCGATTGATCGGGATCATTCCCCAAGTATCAGACCCTGATCTCCGGTAGTCTAGAGCTTACACAAAATAAGCAAGTGGGAAGTATAGAGGGAGAATGGCTTGTCAGCTGGGGATTGAGGTTTATGTAATGCGCATCACAGTGACTAGCAGTTGCTAAAAGACAGAGGCATCCAGTAGTGGAGCAGGAACTATTACTTGGGCAAATAAGAAACTGAAGTTTACTGGCTGGGAGGCCATTCTGTGTTACACTATGAGCACATGAGGCTTTGGGGGTCATCTAGATATAAGCCAAAACAGTATATCTCATCACTTTTATTACCTATGTCATAAATTTTGATATATATTATATTTTCAATTTCTCTTACTCGAACGCATTTAAGATTTTTCCTTGAGGGATTATTTAGAAACATGTCTTTAGTTTCTAAGTTTCAGGAGATTTTTGTGGTATCTTTTGTTTGGATGTCTAGTTTGACTCCTTTTTTTGTCATGGAATACAATAGGTAATTTCAAGTTTTTAGAATTTGTGGCAGTTTATTTGTGGCCCAAGTGATGGTACAAAGTGGCATATTTTCAAGGGTTCTGAGAAATAATACATATTGCACTGTTGTTGGGTGGTGTGTTCCATAATTGTCAACTAGATCTTGTCCACTGACAGTGTGGAATTCCTCTCTATGCCTGCAGATATTTTGTCTACTGGTCTGAATAAGTACTGACAGAGATATGTTGAAACTGACAACTATAATTGTGCATTTACCTTTCAGTCCTTTCACTTTTCGCCTCACATGTTTTGCAGTTCATCTGTGTGATTGACACTCACTTAGGATACCAATGTCTTCTTCGTGGACTGTGGTCTGGGACCCAATGCTGAATGCCATAATCTGGAGAGATCAACACGCCTAAAGTCAAACATCCCAAATGATTAAAATGCAATTGATAGAATCCTGGGGAAAAAATGAGATCCTTAAAAGCTCTATTGTTTACATGTTTCAAAAATGATTTATTTGAGAAACATAAAAATGTACAGAAAATGTCAATGACCATTTTACATTTTAAATTAGCAAATAATAACATTCCTCCAAGCACAGACATTCAGGTATACTACTGACAATCACACTAGTATCGCAATTATGAAGAGACACATCATATTCGCAAAGAAGTAAGTCAACAACCGCAACGCATAAATGCAGCTTTTAAGTGCAATAGCATGCAGCCAACTTATCACTAAGTTTTCTTATAAATCTAAAGAGCAACCTAAATCTTTTAATAATATCGGTCAAAAGTCACAATGAGTCAATGCTGCACGTAAAATGATCTAAAAAATCAGGGTCAGGAAGCCCATGTATATAATCCCAGTTCCCGGGCAGGATGAAGCAGTAGAATTCCATGTGTGAGCCCTGCCTGGACAAGTTAGCAAAATCCTGACTCAAAATAAAAATTTTTAAAAGTTCTGGAGTTGTAGCCCATTGGCAAATCACCTGCCTAGTACGAGTCCAGGTACTGGCTTCAATTCCCAGTACTGGGGAAGAGAAAAGCCAGCCAAAGAGTCATAATCTCCACAGATTATATCCTTTAAAAATTGAGATGCATAAAAAGGCTATCTCTTCATTATATGGAGAAAGTGTCGACCTTTTTATGAACATACAATGCTCGCATGCAAAGTCAATGATGCGATAACGTACTTTTGCGGTGCTATATTTATAAAAATACACTTTGAAGTCATGTATCGTAATGAGCAGCTGCACTCCCTCTTTTAGGTCAAGGGTTGTGGGAGACCACCAAGCCACACTCTGCTAAGAAATGAGGCCCCTTATCTCCATCTTTGCCTGACCTTTACTTCAGCCCTATTCGCTGAGATATGCAGACCTGGCTATACTGAACCAGATAGTCCCTTAGTTGGCGAAAAGAATGTGATCAAATCTGACCAAGGCACCAACTTGTCCCATG
>RJWM01046211.1:0-12429 GCA_004363535.1 Dasyprocta punctata
AGGAATCTGTATTATAAACAGTGACAGGATGCAGAGACAACTGTGATATATTTGAAAAAGGATTTAAGAAGTAACTTCTCTATACAGAATCTAGCTTCAAAACAATACAGACAGATAAGCAATGATGAAATCCATAAAACTGAATAAATAGACTCTTATACCTAAAAATTTGAATATAATCATGTGTCTAAAAATATTTTGTCTGCAAATGTGAATAAATTAAGAAATCCTGCTTAATGTGTTCTTGAGGATTATTTATGCTTAATTTTGTGTTTCTTTGCTTGCAACAGGATCTTACTGTTGTGCATGCTGTCCTTAAACTCTCAGGTTTAAGTGATGCTCCTGCCTCAGCCTCCCAAATAGCTGGGGTATTGGCACACATTGTCATGTCCAGTGCTTTACTTTTGAAAGATTAAACCCTGATCTTTAGAATCACTAGAATTCAAGTGGAAGATCTAAGAGACAGAGTGGAATCAAAATTAGTAATACCTGTGAACAGGAATAAACAGAATGACTGAGTCTCGTGAATTACTGGTAACCTTATCTTGTCAACCAAATTTGAGTCTGAGTGCCACAATACATACACAGCTGACACATTTCCTCCACCACTAAAATAAAAATAATTGACCAAAGAGAACTATTCACAAAAAATTAAAAAATTGAAAACAAATGTGGATCATATATTATAAAAAAGCCATCAGATTAAAAGGTGGTGCTGCAAAAATATCTGGTGAGATTTTAATAAATGAATCCCATAATTAAAATGTTTTAACATGAATCTATTTGCCAACTACAAACTGAGTAAGAATAACATCTAATGAAAGATTTGTTTTAAGGTCTTTTCTATATTTATAAATGCAAGGGTTCAATAAGGGTTGTGTTTGGAAACCACAATGAGGAGATTTCTGATGTGAATAAATGGTAATTACCAATTAGTAGAAAAAAGGAGAACATAAGAAGTCTTCCCTCAGATTTCTGCAGGGCAGGTAAAAACTTTTTCATTACTCAAAAATGCCAGCATCCTATTGTCAATAAGGAGATATTATCGTGAGGAAGATAAATTTCAGTTTTCATTGATAGCATGAATGATGGTGAACCATTTAGAGCTTTCAATGACATGAACAGCCCACTAGCCTAGCTTATCCAAAATTGGGTTACTATATACTTAAATTTGTACCATTATATCCTTAGAGGATGGTTTTAAATTTTGATTTTTAAAATTTTCGTTTTTAAAATTCTATTGAGAAAACAAAGCTCTAGGAATTATGGGGAATAAAAGATACATGTGTGAACTGTTTAGTGCTGATTTTGATAGTTGCAAACAGTTAGACATGTCCCCAAATTTTATATATGCATACACATATATATGTGTATCCTAAAATTTTATACATTTATATATACTACATACTTTTATATATGCATATATGTATGTATTTATATATGCATACACATATATGCATATCCCTCTAAGGTTATAGTCAAACAATCTCTTAAAATATATAGCTGAGGTAGGATTTCAAAACTAAAACATTTAGAACACTCAGTCATATTTAATGGAGACACAAAATATTCAGGGATCATTTCACAAAAGGTTTTTGCCATTAAAGTTTGTCACATAATTAGTTAGGGAATTATAAAAAGTACCTAGACAACCTCTTTACATAAAATGGATACTGAAAGATCATTCTTTTGTCACAGAAAGTAGCATGCTATTGACATACTAGAGCCTCAGCCCAAAAGATGTGATTCTGTCAGTGAACCATGGGGATTTTAATGCATGGACCACTGATAATAACCTGTGCAGCTGGCACATCTGCTGGAAACTCACATGGCGAGGACATTTATTCTACCTTTGTCTCTAGAGAAGCCAATGTCTATGACTAGTAAATAAAGAAACTGCTTTCAATTCTTATCTTGATAGAAATTAACATACTGTAAAGAAAATTAAATTTCATCATGTAATTTAAAGTTATAACAATTGCTTTCTATTCAGTGTATATTATTGTAGTTATTTCTATATGTTCCTGTACATATAGCAGTATGGTTGTAATAGTTACAGATTTTATATATGAAGGTTTTTATATTTTATGCATAAATATATTTAAATATTTATTGTATACAAATTAAAATAGTATTTTTATGTTCTGGATATTTGTGTCTCTAAAATTTGAATGTTGAATTTCCAACCCCATGGAGGTACATAACCAGAGATAATATTTGTAATAAAGCACAGAGGTCTATCTAGGCTCTTTATATCATATGAAGACACAGCAAGAAGCACCACCTATGAACCAATAAAGAGACCCCTCCCTATACACCAAATCTGCAGGTCCCTTGATCTTGGACTTTCTAGAATCTGGATTTGCAGGAAGTAAACACTTAATTTATATAAGCTGACAAGTGGATATATACAAACAGAAACATCTTTTGAGCATACAGTGAACCTACTATCTTCTAGGAAATTGGTGTTCTAGAAGATCCAGTGTTGGATAAGATCTGGTGTTCTAAAAAACTCCATTGTTCAAGAATGTTGGTATTCTAGAAATTCTAGGAAGTATTCAAGAATGTTGGTGTTCCAGAAGTTCTGGTGTTTTAGAAGATTGAGTATTCTAGAGTTGAATGCCCAAGTAACTGGTATTCTAGATTAATGTGCTGGAAGAGGGAATATTGTAGCTGCCTGTTGCCACAGTAGGCCAGGGCTGAATCATGCCAGCTACCTGTTTATGGAGGCAAAATGTGTTGGAACCCATGTGTATCATTTATGAATGAATTATTCATTGCTACTTCTTAGCTACAATGGCAGAGATTTTATGTCTAAACAACCCTAAAATGTTTATTGTCTGGCCTTCAAAACAAGTACTGCCCTGTACTTCAGCAAAAAACGAAACAAAAGAGGACTTCCAGGAAGATGGCAGAGTGGTGAACTGCAAAGAAAGAGCCTCTCTGAGATTTGGTATCCAAACACTGGGCAATACAATGTGAGGAGGAGAAGAAGGAGGAACTTGGGTTCCATGAGACCCAGGAAGGATCTGAAACAAGGATTGACGACCATAGGAAGAGAACAAAGAGAGAGACTTTAACAAAGAAAGAGAAGCTGACGGTCTTTCTCCCTGAGCCTGGACTCACTGTGTGGGAGGGGTGGCTTGAGCCTGTAGATGCATGGCGACCACTAGCGCGCCCAGAGGCCTCCATGGATAATCATCAGTGGAATAGAGCAGTGGATGCAGTAGACTGAAGTAGCTGGTAGTTTATTCAGGTTCAGATATTCCCAGGAGAGGGCAATTGGCTGGGAGCCATCATGGGGAATGGTAAATTGAGCTCAGAACTCAAAGCAAGTGCTGGCTTCATCTAGCAGCTCCCAGTCTTGTGGTAAAGGAGCTGAGTTCATGTAGGCAAGAAGTCAGAGAGCCAAGTTTAAACTGGAGGGGGTTCAGGGACTGCTGCAGGTTGAATGGGTCTGGTACTAGTCTCATGACCAGAAACCAGCCTGATTCTCAGTAGAACTAAAGGTGTAGGCGCACTAAGATTATTCAGAACCCCACTGTAAAGCTACAGCTGGTTTGCAGGGATTAATCAACTTGAATCTTGTCTGCCTATGTTGTCTACCAGTGACAGCAGAGACACATCTTTTTTTTTTTTTTTTTTTTTTTTGCGGCACCGGGGATTGAATTCACAGCCTTGCGCCTGCCAGGGCAGGCGCTTAAGCCACTGAGCCAAACTCCCGGCCCTGGTTTTTTGAGGCAGGGTCGCACTATGTAGCTCAGGCCGGCCTTGCGCTCGTGTTGTAGCCCAAGCCGGCCTCGAATTCACAACGCTCCACCTACCTCAGCCTCCCGAGTGCTGGGATTAAAGGCGTGCGCCACCACGCCCGGCTCAGAGACACATCTTGAAGTGGACATCTTTTTTCTTCTTTTTTTCTTCCTCTGTTTTCTCATTTTGTTTTATTTTGTTTTGTTTCTTCTTGTTTTCATATAAGCATAAACATAAACATGGTTGCTAGTTTAGTTGTTGTTCTATTCTGTTCTTTTTTTCTTCCTTCTCTTTGGCTTCTGTTTTCTTCACCAGTTTCCCAAAGTTCGCATGATCTTCCTTTGTTTTCCATCTTTGTTTCTAATCTTTTCCTCTCCTTGTATTTCCCTATTTTCCCCCCTATCCCTTTTCAAATCTTCTTCCAAGATTAAAATTCCTATATTGAGGGCTTATTTATTGCATATAATTTTCTGCTTTGTTTTATATTTGTTTTATAACCAGAAATCTAATCCATAAGATTAAAGGTGGCAAATTAATAGTTGCCTCAGTCTGTCACTTTCTAGGCTATCCTTTCTCTTTTTTGTCTTTTTGAGACAGGGTCTCACAATGCAGTTCAGGCTGGCCTGGAGCTCACTTTGTAGCTCAGGCTGTTCTCAAACTCGCAATGATTCTCATGCCTCAGCCTCCTGAGTGCTGAGATTACAGATGTGCACCACTATGCCTTGCTAGGCTATGCTTGATGTTATTGTTATTGCTGATTGTACCACTTTAGCCAGAGTTACATAGTTGTTCTAATCAGTTGATCTTTCTGATATACCAATGCTGAGTTTTCCTAAGGGCCATAAAACATACTATAGGCCAGTACCTAAGAGCCAGAGGCTCAGTAAAGTAGGCAGCAACTTCTTATTTCCAAAAAATTGAAGAGCTAAGATCTTATAACAGACTCAAAACTAAAAAGGCAGCTACTCCTGGAAGACACCACTGAGAAGTAGCAATTTTCTATGGGTTCTAAATATTAGCAATAAAGCTACTTGCTGCAGATAATTTACAAGCATCAAACCAGGAATTTAACTTATAACAAAACAAAATATAAAACAAGAAGACTCCTAAATAAAATGTAATCCCAGAGTTCCAGCTCACAAAAGGCAAACCCAGGGAGCAATTAGGTGGAATAATTTCAAAGTCACCCATCTGGACTCTCTGAAGTGGTAACAGTAAACGTAACAAAGCATGTGAATGGGACTTTAGAAAAAAACAAATCAGAAATAATTTGTCAGATAACTACAGAGATGGTGACCATAATGAAAGACATACTTAATGACTCTAGAGCAGGTACAGATAAAAAACAGAGGAGCTTAGGGAAATGATGGAAATCATGAACACCCAACACAGGAAAGAAATGGAATCCATGAAACAGACTCAGACAGATATCCAGGAGACTAAAATTTCTACTGAAAGTATACATAGCATAATGAGTCAATGTGAGGACAGAACCTCAGATCTAGAAGACAAGATTATGGTTAGTGATCATGAAAAGAAAGATTTCATAAAAATAGCAAGGGACCATGAGAAATTAATCCAGCAGCTGCTACATGATACAAAGAAGAATATCATAAGATTGATCATAGTCAATGAAAAAGCAGGACATACAATAAATGACTTTAAAAAACCTATTCACAGAAGTCAAGGCAGAAAATGTCCCAAGCAGAGAAAAAGAATTTGACATACAGATAACTGAGGCATATAAAACTCCCATTAGCCATCTTGATAAAAAAAAAAGCACACCAAGTCATATGATAGTCAAGATCCCAGAAATTAAACACAAGAGAACAGTATTAAAAGCTATTATAGAAAAAGAAACAAATTATCTATAAAGAAAAACCCATCAGAATCTCAGGAGAGTTCTCAACACAAGTCAAGAAGAGCTTGGACTGAAGTATATTGAACCCTAAAAGAAAACAGCCTCCAATTCAGATTGATGTACCCCACAAAACTTTCAAAATTGCTGGAGAAATAAGGTACTTCCATGAAAAAAGAGCACCTGAGGAAATTCATGAACACCAGACCAACACTCCAAAATGTTCTAACGGACATTCTAAAGAGATAACAAGGATTACAACTCCATGAATTCACCAGCAAAGGCAAGCAATTAAACAGAAGAGAAAAAAAAAGGTGCCTACAGAAGGAGAATAACATAGCAAGGATAAGTCAATACACATCAGTTATAACCATCAATGTTAATGATCTCAGTTTACCAGTCAAGAGAAACAGACTGTCAGAATGGATTATGAAGCAAGATCCAACAAGATGCCGCATAAATGAAACATATTTATTTCAAAAATAAATTCATGGACTGAAAGTCAAAGGATGGAAAACAATACTGCATGTGACAGAAACCCAGAAAAAATCAGGGGTAGCTATTCTATTTGTAGACAAATTGACTTTCAAACCAAGACTAATTAATGTAGACAATGAAGGTCATTACATTCTCTTAAAGGGAACAAACCAAGAGGAAGAGATAACAATCATAAATATATATGCCCCAAATACCAACACATCCAACTATATAAAACAAATATCAATGGACATGAAAAGTCAAACAAGCACTAATACAATTCTAATGGGAGACCTCAGTACACTACTGTCACAAAGAGATCAACTAGACAAAAAAAATTAACAATGAAATAGTAGAAGTAAACCACACTTTTGAATAACTGGACTTAGTAGATGTCTACAGAGTGTTCTACCCTACAAAGTCAGAATGCACCAATTTCTCAGCTGCACAGAATGTTCTACAAAATAGAACACATGCTAGTTCATAGAACATGCTTATGTAAATTCAAAGGAATTGAAATTATCCCATGCATATTTTTAGATCACAGTGCAATAAAATTGGAAATCAATTGCAAAAGAAACCACAAGAGCTTCATAAACACATGGAAATTAAATAACTCCTTCCTGAACAACAAATGGGTCACAGATGAAATTAAGAAGAATTAGACAGTTTTGACAATTAGACTGTAAGGCTAAACAACATATCAGAACTTACAGAACACAATGAAAGCAGTCCCATGAGGGAAATTTACAGCAATGGATTCTCATATATGGAAGGCAGAGCAATCTCAAATAAACAACCTAATTTTTAACCTCAAAGTTATAGAAAAAGAAGAGCAATTCAAGCCCTAAGCTCACAGGATGGAGGTAATTACAAACTTCAGAGCAGAACTTAATGCTATGGAGACTAACAAAACAATACAAAGAATCAATGAATCAAAGAATTGGACAAAGATTAGATAAACTTAACAAGCCCTTAGCCAACCTTATCAAAAAATGAAAATAAAAAGACTCAAATCCATGCAATTAAGAATGAAAAGGATGAAATCACAAAAGATCCTGCAGAAATTCAGAAGATCATTAACACCTACTTCAAGAATCTATATTCTAATAAGATAGAAAATGAAGAAGAAATGGACAGATTCCTAGATGCAAATGAATTACTTGAATCAGCTGAATTGAGAAGATACAAAAATTCTAAGTGAAGCATTATCAGTCAATGAAATTGAAGATATAATTAAAATCATACCAATGAAGAAAAGCCCAGGCCCTGACAGAGTCACTGCTGAATTGTACAAGAAATTTAAACACCTAATTCTGCTACTTCTCAAACTCTTGAATGAAACTGAAAGGGAAGTAATAGTCCCAAATTCATTCCTGGAAACAAGCATTACCCTAATAACAAAACCAGTGGAAATTCCAACCAAAGAACCAGAACTACAGGCCAATCTCCCACATGAACATAGATACACAAATCCTCAATTAGATACTAGCAAACAGAATGTAGCAAATCATCAAAAAGATGATGTACCATGCCCAAGTAGGACTCATCCCAGGGATGCAGGGATGGTTCAATATACACAAAACAATTAATGTAATATATCATATCATCAGAGTCAGGGACAAAAATGATGTGATCAACTCAATAAATGCAGAAAAATCATTTGATAAACTCCAACAGCCATTTATGATTTAAAAAACCCTACATAAAATTGTAATAAATGGTCTTTACGTCAATCTAATAAAAGCCATGTACTACAAACCAACAGCCAACATCATACTAAAAGACAAAAACTGAAAGCTCTCATTCTAAAATCAGGAACAAGACAAGGAGGTCCTCTATCACCACTATTATTCAATGTAGTCCTGGATACATTAGCCAGAGCAGCTACACAAGAGAAAAAAATAGAAGGAGTAAGTATAGGAAAGGAAAAAAAAAGAATAGGAAAGGAAGAAGTTAAATTATCATTATTTGCAGAGGACACGATACTTTAAAGAGAAGATCTCAAAAACTCCACCAAGAGACTTTTAGATTTACTAGCTAAATTCAGTAGCATAGCTGAATACAAAGTCAACCCTCAAAAATCAATAGCTTCTCTGTACACAAATAACAAACTCACTGAGAGAGAAATTAAGAAAATAACACTTTTCACAATAGCATTCCCAAAAATGAAATATCTAGGAATCAATCTACTAAAGCAAGTAAAATGCCTCTACACTGAAAACTGCAGTACTATGAAAAAGGAGATTCAAGAAGATACGAGAAAAAGGAAGAGTATTCCTTGCTCTTCGGTAGGAAGGAACAATGTACTGAAAATGGGCATACTCTCCAAATTGTGATACAGATTTAATGCAATCCCAATCAAAATTCCAACAGCATATAGATAAAACATTCCTAAAATTCATTTGGAACCAGAAGAGACAGAGAATAGCAAAGGCAACATTAAGCAACAAAGGCACAACAGGGCATATAACTGCTGACTTAAAACTGTATTACAAAGATACAGTGTTTAAAAACAAAACAAAACAAAAAAACTCCCCATAATACTGACTAAAAAAAAGTAGACCTAAGGATCAATGGTGCAGATGAGCAAATGCAGAAACAACTCCAGACATACTCAGCCACCTTAACTTTGACAAAGGATCCAAACACATTCACTGGAAGTAAGATAGTTTCTTTAATAAATGATCCTGGAAAAACTGGCTTTCCATATGCTGAAGGTTACACTAGACCCATATCTTTCACCATTCACTAAGCTAAAATCAAAATAGATTGAATAACTAAATATTAAAATAGAAACACCAAAACTGCTGGAAAACACAGCAGGTAGAACCCTTGAAGACTTTGGTGTAGGCAAAGACTTTACGAACAGAACACAGTTGCATAGGAAGTATCCCAAAAATCAACACATGGGATCTCTTTTTATTAAAAGTTTTTGTACATTAAAAGAAACTACAACAGAATGAAGAGACAACCCACCATGTGGGAAAAAGTATTATTTGCCAGTTGTTCCTCAGAGAAAGCACTACTATGTAGAATACATAAAGAAGTCAAACAAATCAAATTCCCCAAATTTGAAGACTCAGTCCAAAAATGAGCATCTGAAATGAACAGACACTTGTTAAATGAAGAAGTGCAAATGACAAATAAATACATGAAAAAGTGTTCAGCATCACTGATCAGTCGAGAGATGCAAATTAAATCAATGCTGAGATTTCATCTCACTTCAGAAAGAATGACTATCATCAAGAAATCAACCAGTTACAAATGGTGGTTAGGGCTGAGGGAAGAAAGAAACCCCTGTCTGTTGATGTGAGTGTTGACCTGTGCAACCACTTTGGAAAGCAGTTTGGAGAGTCTCAAAAAATCTAAAGTAGAGGTCCCACTGACCTAGCTATTACCCTTCTTGATACCTTTCTGAAAGAATCAAAAGCATCATACCACGTATACACACCCATGTTTATAGCAGCACAGTTTGCAATAGCTAAATCTTACAAACAACCCGAATGTCCATCAGTTGATGGGTAAAAAAGATGTGGTTCTTCTATACAATGGAGTACTAATCAGCCATAAAGCAGAATAATCTTCAGACACTTCTAAGTAAATGAATGCACCTTGAGACCATACTCTTAAGTGAATAAATTGGGCATACATGGATAAGTAAATACTGCATTGTTTCTCTGCTATGGGCAACCGAAAGTATAAATAAGGACAAACATATATAATAGGTACTGTGAAACAGGAAAAAAATATTCACATGGGAAATTAAACCAGGGAGAGGAGGAGGGGAAAAGGAAGGAAGGGAAAAGAAAAAAATGAGGAAAAAAGGAAAAAGTGAAAACAAAGCTTTTGTAAATAGGGAGAGGAAGAGGGATTGAAGCAAGAGTAGATGAATGAGGAAAAATGTAATCAAGATATATCACAGAGAGGTACAAATCCCCGATGATGAATGTGAGCATGATGTATACCTAAAATATAGCAATAAACTTAATTAAAATAAAAAACAAAATAAAACAAAGTAGAAGGAAATAAAACCCCACTACTGTTAAGATGCACTGAAATTATTTGCTTGTTACAGCATACAGTATAACTTCAGTCAACACAATGATCTTACTGTTTCTTAAAGTAAATTATTCCCCTAACCTAAAAACCCTAAAGTTACTCATTTTCATAATTGATTTCATGTTGCTCATTTTTAAAAGTATTTCATACAAAAGCCAAGATAAATGACTTAGAATTACAGGGTTAAGAATTTTTTTTATTGAAAGTTATTTATCAGCAGATCATATAATTACAAGGCCTTTCAAATAGTATTATTTGATGCCACAAATTATTTCTGAATGTGACAAATTGAATTTGAAGTGAGAGTAAAATTAAACAATATATATTTTCACTTTTATAACCATCATTTGTAAAATATGCTTGTGACAAAGACTGATAATTTTCTGCAAATATCTACAACATTCTTCTCATTTTAGAGCTCTCAGTGATAACAAACAGCTCACTGCAGCACACATGCCACAGGTTCACCACCACTGTGGTCCTGTCAACTCTAAACACTTCAACACTAAAATGGAAAAGGAAACATTACATGATCCAGTCTCTGTTGGAAATAGATAAGTGACTAAATTTTGGCCAAATGAAGTGAATGAAAATGAAATATACAGATTCCAGAAGTGTTACTGAGTAGAAAGGCATTGCTTTCTTTTTCTTTTGAAGAAATGTAATGGTTTGGCTGGAGCTAGTGAGTTTTTCCAACACAATAAGAACTTGAATCCCTTTTGATGTTTTAGCTATTACATCATCTCAGGATTGCCTACTTTTGTATGACAAAATATAGCTTCAACTTTCTTAACTTGTTTTCACTTGGACATTTGTTATTTCTGTCCAAAATTAATCCTATCAAGTAGAGAAATGAATTAGAAATTGATTTATCAATAATAATTTAAAAAGCAGCAATAATTAAAAAAATCAGAGGGTAGTAATAATTATCCTAAAAATATGTAAGGAGAATAATATTTTTGAGCCATATTAATGGTTCTTTTTTGTATTTTGTTTTATCGACGTTCTGATATTCTGCTAGTGCATTTATATTACTGGGAAAGGTTTAAGATTGTTACAGCCAGAATGCAAAGAGAAAAAAGTCCTACTAATTAACTACTGACACTCATAATAGCGTTCAGTAGATAGAACTGAAGAAAGGTTTCAAAATCTTTACAAACAAGAAGATTTTGCAATCTTAATTAACTTAATAAGTCAGAAAAAAAGCATCGGAGGACAGAAATCGTACATTTTTTACATGCTGCAGAGATACTCTTTTCCCATGATGCTAGGCTACAATGAAAGTTAACTTTGGGAAAGTGTACAAAAGCTATAGTGAAGGAAAAATCCAAAATATACCTTTTCTGGCCCAAGGAACTGAAAAGAAGAAAGGCAAAATCTAAGGTAACACATGAGATGCCTCTAAATATTCCCCTTCCCATCTTGCTGTTTGCAGAAGATAGATTTAGAAACAGAGCCATTCTGAAATTTATGAAAGACCTCGCAATACTGGGTCTAGAGTTGCTATGTTGTAGCCCACAGCAACTTTCATGTCTGTCTCTGTTTGGCACTATCCTTATAAGTGTGTACATTTGAATGAAACTGTGCCCAGATTCCTGATTTCTGACTGTTTGGAGATGCCACATAAGAGACATTAAAATGCTCTGAGCTATTCAGTATGGGCATGAATCATGAAAGATCTGTGGATGGCATGGAGTAGAGGATGAACAGCAAGCTTCCTGCACAGATACCTCAGGCAGACTTGTGTCTGGAATCATAACTTGCTGTGGTAGAAACAACTACTTCATTCAAAACCAAAGCAATTTGAAAAAAAAAATCAACCAAATAGAAAGCAAGATAGGATCTTAGCAGTAAAAGGAGAAGATCCTTTTTGTCGTCTAACACTAGAGGAAAATCCAACAAGAATTCAGTCAACATTCACCAACAAAGATTGTGATTCATCTACTGAAACTAAGTTGCTTTGCTCTTCTACTTTGATACCATGGAGGGAAGAGTAAAGAAAAAGGCTCAAGAAAACTGGCATTATTTTAAAGGAATAGAGTTTAAAGACATTTTAAATGATTTCATTAAAGATTATAATTGTAAAATATATATTTTACTATTTTTCCTTTGCTCTGTGGGTAGGGATCATAAGAGAAAATAAATTTATTAGCTAACTTTATGCATTAAAATGTAAATTTTCCATATACATGTAAATGCTGTGTGTGCTAATTAGTACAATTGCTATATTTACAATGTTTAAAGGCAAGATATGCCAGACATTGCTCTTTAAATTGTACCAA
>RJWM01046212.1:0-12454 GCA_004363535.1 Dasyprocta punctata
AATACTGAAAACTAGTATCAGAGAATTGGAGTAATTGCTGAGATCATACATAAACACGTGGTTCAGAAGCCTCTGGAATGGTTTGTGGGAGAAGTTTGGAAAAGCTTTGATAGGTTGTCTCCCACTTCCTTCCTAAAAAAAATTTAATAAATCCCATTTCAAAATTCATAATAATTGATTGAATAATAAGGCAATTTACTTCTCCCATTTGCATGTTGCCTATCTAGTCTATCACTTAAAAATCAGAACAAGAATCATGGATTTACAGAACCCCAGGTTTTGAAAGTAACAGCTGTCCTTATTACTTGAGAACACTCAGGTATCTTCTTTGTACAATATGTTGCTAAGCAATGGAAATATACTCACTTATCAAGAAATAGGTATTAAGAGATTATTTCCTCTGACAGCAGAAAACAGAGAAGAATATTTTCAAGAGATACAACACCCAATCAATGACTTACTGATAGTAATCCTCCTTCTCAAACTGGACCCTAACCCCTAAAGACACATTCAGCTGTGAGTACCAGTTCATCAACCTACTCTCCCATACAGTGCCCATGATCCAATTACCTGTCCAGGAGTCTCTTCATTCATCTGATATGATTCAGATCTAAAGTATTCCCTGATATTATCATGTGTATGGAAGATGATTACTTCATGGGAGTATTGTACTTATTGATGGCTTAATCCTCTGAATAATTTGTAGCTAAATGTGCTGTTAGGAAGTGTGGACTTGTCACAAGAGGTTGGTGTCTGTGGTCTTGTGCTCAAAGGTTATATTTCTGTCACCTGGTCCTCTCTTCTATTGCTACTTAAGAGCTGCCATGTCTTGAAAAGTTTTCCTCTACCCAGGTTCTTCTCCCAGGCCATTTCTGCCTTGGAACAAACCAACCATAGACTGAAAATATAAGCCAAAATAAACCCTTCCTCCTTTATATTGTGGGTGTTGAGTATTTTGTTCTACCAACAGGGAAAGTGACTAAGACACCATTGACAATCCAGATTAATGAGCACAAGTCCAACCCTTTCAACTTGACACCTAATCACAATTCCTTAAATATTATTTGTATTGATTAGTGTCTTAAGATTGTACTCCTGGAGCAGGGGAAGGTAGTATTGTCTGTTTACTAGCCCATTTTCCAATTGAAAAATTTCACAATACATGTAAACTCTTCCACAATGCAGAAGGTGATTTTCCAGGCTGACTTTCTACATAGCATTGGAGAAGACTCCAGGGAGAGAAAAGAAACACGGTATATGCATTTTAGTGCAGTTGAAATTAAAAGGGCCAGGCAGGGCACATGAAATCTGGGTACTGAAATTGCATATTACAAAGGAATATGCCTGTTATACATATTTCCAGGGAATTAGATTTGGTTAGACCATTGTATGTTGGTGAAAACATAAAGTCTTAATGCACCATTGCTAACTCCAGTGTGTTGACAATCAAGTAAAGGATTAAGTTAACATAAGCCTTCCATTCACAGAATTAAACAGCAATGCAAAACATTTTAGTCTCAGTGTAAAGTGAGTTTATTTGGAAGTGTTGTAGGAGTTAACATATTTAAAGGTTCATCTCCTAACTATGGTGAAACCTCCTTGCAGACAGCAGGTATTTACAGCTTCCCATTGTAAAGTTCCAGCACAAGACATGAACTCAGTAGATAAGAACATATTCTAATCTAAATGAAAGAAAGAGAAAAACAAGAAAGACAGAAGAACCAAATAAATTTATAGAGGCTGAGGAAAGAGTCTTCAGAGAGAGATTTACAAGACATAAGCAAGTGGAAATTAGGTAAGCTTTACCACAGCTAAGTAATTGGGGAGTTATCTGTGCAATAGTATTTATAGCTGCCCTTTGGATTGGTTTATTGTTTTCTAACGTAATATTTTAGAAAAAGCAAATGTTCAATTATTAATGAAGGGAAGTGATTTCAATTACCTTCAAAATACTAACCAATAAAATCATCTTAAATATTTCATAACTTTTGAAAATAAAATTACATTAAATTCAATTAATTTCAGGTTATTATTGAAACAGTTTAGGAATTAGATTTTTGATTACTGACATCAAAATTTAATCATAAAAGTAGTTGAATGCTATGAAAATTGAAGGCAGTTTTGACTTGTTTTCCTTTTCTTTAAATTGTGTCTTTTGCCATTCACCATGTAACATTGTACATTCTTGTTTTTCCTTTCTCTGACAGCAGTCCTGAAAATGAGCAGATACTACAGTAAAGGTTAACAACTTACATCTCTAAAGAATAAGTTCAAGTGACTATTCTCGAAAATTTTTTGGCAAATTACTCAGAAACATTTTATCTCATGGACAACTACATCTGTAAAATCAAAGTCACTGTCAATTGTTTTACTACTTCCAAGGAATAAATATTTTCTAAATCTCTTAAAAGTTCAAGGGCTATAAAAATGCTTACCAAATTCACTCAAAAGACATAAACATGTTATTTGGGGCAGGTGCAAAACAATAGCATATTATTAACTCCAGTTAATTGAAAGATCCATGACTTTCTAAGGACTCTTACTCAAATCACATTAAAAACATATTATGGTGATCAAAAACAAGCAAAGAAAAATAACTTTGTGCACCTGTGTATCCATTATCCAGAATTATACTATTTAGAATATAATCACTAAAACCTCACTAATGTATTTCTTTAAGCATTTATTTATTTATCTTATACACCTGGCAGATTCAATTGGATCCAGTTGCGCTATCTCATGTGTGTTTCGTTTTAGGGTCTAAATAGAGTTTACTGATGTCTCTGTGTGTTAGCTGGCTTTCAGAAGACCTAAAGTAGCTGTTCTGGGAAGACTAGAGAAGCTCAGTATGGCCCAATAGTGGTCTGTTGTCATTCAGCAAGAAAGGTTAGATATAAGCCTTAAGTCATTGCAAGAAAAATGAGAAACTGGAAACCTACAACTGTTTTCCAAATCTCTGTATAGATCACTTATATTATTATTCCGTTGTCCTCAACCTGTTAAATGATGGAACTCAGAATTCAAGGTGGTAAAATAATACTCATTCTCCTTAGTGAGAGAAACTGCAGAGTCATATGAGACAGTACAGAGGATATAAGGGTGAGGTGTGGAATATATTGTTAGTCATTGCAGTAGTTCCCTATACCTTGCATGAATGAGCATTCATGCTTGACCACTACTGTACGCTATGATTGTTTACTCAAAAGAATCATTTATATGTTTGATTAATGATATGCAATACATTGACAAGCTATTAGCACCATACATACTGTTGCTGTTCCAATTTTAAGCATTGTAAAGGTACAAAATACATATAACAATTTATGACACCTGTATTTTTTATATCTGTCATTTATACATGTAATAATGTGACACATTTTATACTTAAAAAAGAGTCTGCTTTTATCCTAGGGAAAGAAAAATTGGAAATAAGCCAAGTTTATTAATTGCTTTACGATAAATGATGGTAAAATTCTTATTGATAAAATCAAGCAACTAAATGTACAAAAAAAAAAAGAAACTGTGTAATAAATTTGAGATGCTACTTAGTTCTAACTTTAGGGAACCCACAAATGGGTTTCTATTTATGTCTCACTGTTTCTGCCTTCATGAATAATAATTGCTAAATTTGTTTGTGTGCCCTTCTTTATACACTCATATTCACTTGATCCTTAGTAATTTTTTAAGTCAATATTGGCAATATATGACAATCATAAGTTTTCTTGTGCTTTACATTTTTCTACAGATCCCAGTGAATAAAGAATGCAGAATCCTTAAACTTTGCCTTTTAATATGCCATTATTCAATTTAATAATTTTTCCTAGATTTTAGCAAAGATGGTGTAGAAAATAATTGACAAAATATGATTAAAACATAAAAGAAATTAATTTTGAAATATTAGGATAAAAGAAAACTGGCTAGGGCTACATTTCACCGGTTGAGGTATATGTTACTATATAACCTCTGGTCACTGATTTTGTGTGTGTGTGTGTGTGTGTGTGTGTGTGTGTGTGTTTCATTTATTTTATAAATAAGTGTTTGCACTCCTCTGTGAGGATGTTGTATAAATATGTGAGTCAAAGATTCCTCTATGAGTATAATTCAGTCTTCCTACAAACCATTGTCAACTCCTCAAAAATGTATTATTTTTACTCAGAATGACCAATAATAAACTATTTTTAAAATTCAGTATTCTGGTTACTATAATTTTGTGAGGTCTAAAATACATAAAAGAGAAATTTTAAATATTGCAATGTGATAAAATTGATAAAATGATGAATTATTTATCATTTGAAAGGCATTTCTTAAAATCCTGAAGATTCTCATTTTAAGGGATCTGAATTATAAAAGTATGATAAGCTGTTGTTACATGCTTACTAATGCAACATCTATAATTATATTATAATAATTATCTTATAATTACAAGATATATTATCATAAGTGTATGGACTATTCTCAGACTTACACAGGAAGTGCAGTCAAAATCTTATTTAAAAACTAATTAAACACATCAAATAAAATAGAAGAGTAATGACCAGAGCTTACAGAAAAATGAACATTTGAATCCATGAAAGCTAGCCCTAGGAAAACATCTTTTACTTTGAAATACCAAAAAGAACTTACCCTTTTATCTTCTTTCAATCTTATTTTATCTGCTTCTTTCCACATTTAGTTTAAATATTAAAGTGAAATATGACTTAAATACACAAAGGAAACAAAATGTCATGAATGCTTTTTGAATTACTAATTGCATTTTAAAGAGTAGCATTCTTATTATTACATAAAAGATATTATGATTTGTGTATAGATGTCCCCCCCCCCCAGGCCTTTTGTGATAATAATTGTTACTTTTTCAGAGGTGGCTGGACCTAGAGTGTTTGGTGTTGGGATTAAGGGTGCATGACTACTGAATCAGTCTACTGACTGGTTTGGCACCCACCCTAAGCCTAGCAGCCTGGTTAGATTATAAAAGGGGTAGAAAGTAGCTTCTGTGGTGGCTTGGACTTGTTTCTTCACTATTTCGTTGCTTTGCTGCTTTCTGCCCACATGAACTGTTTCTCTCCTCCGAAGCCTGCCTGCCAGGCCACCCTGCCTGGGAGCCAGCCAATTATGGACTGAAATCTCTACAAACTGTGAGCTAAATAAATCTTTTTTCTTTTAACTTTGAGTGTTGGGTATTTTGTCTCAGCAATAAGAAAAATAGCTAAGACAAACGTACCTGATAGATCTTAATAATATAATTACATTTTGAATTTTGCTTTGCATATAACTTTCCAGTTCTAGCCAGCACAAGTTTAATTAACATCTCTGTAGAAGAAAGAAATCTTTGCTTAAATAAATAATTCATCTTGGATAAAATAAGATTAAGAAAGTAACTAAATGCTTTCCACTGTGAGAGCTTTGGACTATCATTATTACTTATTATCTCCTAGTACATGCTTAAACCTCAGTATACTGATACATTACTGAATATTTACACAACAGATAAAATCAGGTATTAATTTAATATAGACTATATTTACTTTTCTTACCGAGTGCCTATTTTGTGATTGCAAAGCAAGTAGTTTTAAATATTATGAGGACACTGTAGATTTGGAGCAAATCACCAAATAATCTCTGAATGCAACAACATCTGCTAGATATACAAAAGTTGCATTCTTGACCTCCAGATACAATTTTTTTCAGCACATACTCTTGGAAGTCATGAAACATTTTCTTTCCAAACTATGTGACTAAATTTACAGATCTTCTCAAGGACCTGTCTCCTTACTTGACCTGATTGTATTTACACTCTCAAGACCGTTTTGCTTTTGTGATAGCTACAAGTAACAAAAATATAGAGGCTGGTTAGGTTCTTTGGAGGAAAGGTGTCTCCGTGGCATCCATTCAAATACATTGTTTCACAGGGGATGTATTTTAAGAAAGGGCAGATGGTAGCATTTCCCACAACATCTGTTACCCATCATTCTTTCACAGAGCAACCCAGATGCTGTTGACAACTTGTATGTAAATCATGCTGACAATTTGTTCAATGTCTTTCCTGCTGAGACTGAGGTTGTCCTGGTCACACCATTTATCAGATATAGGAGATACTGGGTCCCAGAAGTACAGCTCCAACTGTGTTCTGACCAGGGAACAATAGCAGCCATTAAATCAAAGGAACAATTTATCTACCTTGAAGTTATTTGCATATTACTGCAAAGATTTCCTACATCAAATTTCCTAGTATTATCTAAAGGTGTACATTAGATATTAAATGCTCCACAGAATAAGAAAATGCTAAATTGCTTCCAGATACTTGTCCTTAGCTTCTTTTATTATTGTTTGTTAGGGGTAATCATTTCTTTGACCTTGCATTTTAAAATTACTTTCATCTCAGTGAAATGACATATAAGAGGAAAATTATGCATGCATTGCTGTATAAATGTCAGATTTTTTAGTTTGCAAATGCCCGCTATAAAATATTCACAGTACCAAAATTTGATATACAACCCATTTCAGCCTGTAATCTATCTCATTCTAATTTTGTACCTTGTATAAGAGTTCATTTTTTTATATTTATGAAAAGAAAACAAAAAGAAAATGCTCTTTTCTTTAATTAACCTACCTATGCAAATGATAAAGCAAAACCATTGGCATTTATTAGATAAACAATTTTCAAACCAAGTTAATTAGACCCTAATACTGGCTACAAAGTGGGAAATGTATAATTAAATTAAAAAATATATGAGTTTATGAAGGCATTTGTACTATCCCTGAGAAAAAATAAGACATTTGGCATGATATCAGTGACACACACCTTTTCTGTTCCCAGAACTCTTGCCAAGTCAAGGGGTCATTCTGTGTCTAGAAACCAAAATATCCAGATAAATGTTATCTAAAGGATGCTGAGAACTTGGTTAGCTATTTCTTGGCGTGCTGGCCAAACAATGGAACAAAGACAGACAAAGATATCACTGCTTGGTGCTATAATCTATAATATCTGCTGCCCCAAAGTAACATGCAGAG
The DNA here is from genome assembly GCA_004363535.1 of Dasyprocta punctata. Taxonomy (NCBI): domain Eukaryota; kingdom Metazoa; phylum Chordata; class Mammalia; order Rodentia; family Dasyproctidae; genus Dasyprocta; species Dasyprocta punctata. Next base: position 7,009 of record RJWM01046212.1, read on the forward strand.
CTGATGAATGATTCCTGTAACCACCGAAATCTAAATCTCACCCTAGTGATGCTACTGACAGATATGTGCCTCTCATGAATTTTCCCAGCTGGGCAGCGCTGTCCACCTGCATATGCTTTTTATGGAATTGACTAGGAAGACCCATTGACTCCTATGGGGTTTGGACCAGGTGGGGCTATTTGCCTGAAAGTACCCTTCATGATACTTGGCATACCCTGACTCCATAGTAAATTGTGTTTAAATCTGTGCTTTCCTGTTAATGCCTGCAACTTAGTTTTAGTAAACATTATCTCTTACAAAAGTTGTCTTTGGGTATTTTCGTCATTCCTTGGAGACCTATTCAGTTGCCTCAGCACATCTGGGCTCTAGACAATAAATCTGGGGAGTCACCCAGGAGTGCAGAGAAACTCTCTTGAGTGTTGAGATTATGAACACTGAAAGGAGGATAAAAAGCTGAGGGAGAAATTCTGGATGACCATCCACCTCCATGTAGGAAGGTGTAGCAGCTATTATGAATGTTTGCCAACCAAAGTGTGAGTATGGGAATACCCTAAACATGACCCTGAAGTTAGGGAAAATATTCTCTTTTAGTGACCAATGCACTTAAAGGAAAGAAACATCTGTGTAATGCCACAAGGGCTGTGCAGTGGCCAAGCTCCAAGCTCAAACCTGTGCTAAATTAGTGCAGCAGGAAGAAAACAGGCATAAATTTACCAAAATGCCAGATAGGGCTCGACGATGCTAGAAAGATGGAGAAGGAGAGAGCCCTAGCCGTCAGACTGAGCTCAAGCTATTGCGTGAAACCAAGCTAATACAGGGAACCAGTCAGGCTGTAAGGAGGGATATGAAGTAGAAAAGTTTGCTTTCAGGTTGCAGGCGGCCTGCACTGAGTCCTATCAAAGCTGATGTTGCCTCCTTTCTCACAGTACTTAAGGAAAGCAAAAAAGGCTTCCTGGCAGTCTTTGAGAAGTTGGTGAGACCCTGCTGGGGAACATCCTAGTTGATGAATTTACTTTGGGATTCTGTGGCTTAAAGTTATATTTTGGTTTTGTTAATTCATCTAAAACACTCATCACGGACAATGCTGGACTATTGTTAAACTAAGTTTGGAAAGTTAAATTCTTCTTTTGACATTCTCTGCTTGTATTAAGATATTTTGGCATTCAAAGTCAGACAAAGGCTTGCAGTTTTGCCAGCCCTTGCTGAAATGTAACACTGTTATTAAGAAAGGTCTTTTAAAAATCTAAGTGCATACAAGTACACCACTGAAAAAGAAAGAATAAGAGTGAGAAACATGCAAATAGTTACAACTTTGAGGATGTCCTTAGTAAGGAAGAATTCTGTGTAGTAAAGTGAAATTTTGTCCTAAAGTAAAATGACTAAATATTTCTAAAACTGAGAAAGGAAGATAAAATCACAACATTACACTAAGTCAAGAAAAGATTGTGGAGGAAAAAACTTATAAATGGGAAACTGTGTGTATGATTAAGTTGGTTATAGTTAAGATTATCTAAAGAATTTGAAAACAAACACATTTTGATGCATTTCTATGAAACTAAAAATTAATGTCTATGTTTAACATTGATTTTCTTACTCTTAGTATAATGTCTAAGGACTGCCCCAGGAAAGAAAGCTATAGTGATTTTTTTCAAGATAATTTGCATATTTTCTGCTTGTTAGTTTTTGGTTACTTGGAAAATCTCCAAATTTTGTTAGTTGTTCCATCTAAAACCTGGTATATTTATTCTTCTTTTGACAAAATATGATCACACATAAATCAGGTAATAAGTTTATCTGTGATCGTTAGTATCTTTCCTAAACTTAGGAAAAAAACAAAGATTACTTTGTCCATGATATTAGTCTGTGTAAAACTGTTAAAAGCAGTGTCACTCTGAGAATACAAAGCATTGAATATTAGTCACTAGAAAGATACTGTGTATTTGTATAGAAGCAAGTCCACTGGTCCTAGTACACCATTTTCACTTATGTTTGTCAACATGAAATGTTATACAAAATGAATAATAAAATTGTCTTGTTATTTGCTATACTCATCAGATTTCTGTTTCTGGAGTTCTGGTGTGCTGTGGGCTTCTCCTAGAGATTATTCCTAGGTTCTTGTCATCCTGAACAAAGAATTGAACAGGAAATAAGGTAAAAAGGTTTTACAATTATTGAGGGCAAGAAAATAAATATTCTCTGAAGAGTGAGTGCGGGCCAGTTAAAGGAGGAAAGGAGGCACGCTCTGCAGACAGCAGGAGGGCAACAGCCGCCTTCTTTCATATCCCCCATTTTGACATGAGATCGTTGGCTGTTCAATCAAAACCCTGCTTGAACTTGTGCCAGAAGAATTGAAGATAACATGCTCTGATTGGTAGCAGGTACAGGATTTAAAAGATATTCGGCCCATATGTTCTGGATCTCCGTGATTGACAGGTCACACCCACTTGCCAGTCAGCTGGCCACACTTTAATTTCCTGCCTCTCAAACCATGATTATTCAAAATATTTCATCATCCATGATTCTGACTCTTCTCTGAACTATTTGTAATGTGATTTTGTGGAAAACATTCTAACAAGTACTACAGGTTAGTGATTTCTCTGATTAGTTTGGTGCAAATTGGTATATCAAAATTTTAATGCAAAATTATTATTATTAATATTATTATTTTGCTTTGGCTGCGGCAGGATTGAGGAAATAAAAAATAGACAAAAAGGGAGAAAATGAAATTGGGATTTAAATAGTGTACTTTAAGAAAAACTGCAGTTTTAGAACATAAAAGCAACTCAAGCCTTTTTCCCTTCCAAGAAACTTACTAAAAATAAAAATATCCTAAAGATCTTACCTAGAAAATACTCCTGTACATGGGGCTCTGGACCTGTCCTTCTCTCTTGAAAATTGTGCTTTCTCCTTCCTTCTCTCAAGAAGTAAAACAGATTTCTGATAGGATGGCCTGGCCCAGATGTCAAACTGAGCAGCCAATAATACAAAGGACGTTGCCATTAACCTCATGGCTGCTCTGCTCTCTCTTTCCACTCTCTCTCACCCTGCAGAGTATACTTCTTTTCCTACTTTTAATAAGCCTGCCCTTACTCTGCAGGGCATGTTTTTTCCCCCACCTTTAATAACTGTAAATCCTCAGAACTTTTTGGCTTCTTTTATCTAATTCTTTGTTCAGGTTGAGGAAAACCTGGGAAGAATCTCTAGGAGTCCCCAGCATCAAGGAACCCAGTTACAATGCCACCCAGAAAACACTCACAAAGCCAAGATATTTCTTAACAAATAAAGTACTCAAGTACAAAGGGTTCAAAATAAAATGCTGACCACAGTAACAGGAGGCACAAAACTTACAAAAACAAGCAAATGAAACAAGCAAGCAAAAAAAAAAAATATATATATATATATATATATGTGTGTGTGTATATATATATATATATATATATATATATGTAATTCAGTTTACAATTGATTACCATCTCTTCCGCCAGAAATAATTAATTCTGTACAAACTGAGATCCTGGTTTTATAAGGATCAAAGAATAAAGAATGAAGTCGTGAACCAAAAAGAGGAAGTTTGGAGTATTTTTATTGGAAATAAGGAAAGGAAAAAGCATCCTGGTTTTTCCAGGAGGGGAATTCAAACAGAGACATTTCCACCAGGGCCCCTCAGTTCAGAACATTTTATGGAAAAGCAGAGCATGAGAATCATTCAAGTGTTTAGAGGCCACCTATTGCAGCTCTGTGAAGTTAGAATGATCAGCGGAAACTCAGCCTCTCTAACCCAGATAATTCACATGCAGGATTTAAAGGAAACTGAAATTTTAGAGAAAAATACAGGTTATTTTGCATTTTAAGTTCCTTGAAACTCAGGAGCTCAGTAGGGAGCCTGTTGCATTCTGTGTCACCTGAGGAAATTCATTTCAGGTCCCAAGTCTTAGTGCACTGCCTGATCTTATTTTAATTCTTATCGACACAGCTGATCACCAAAACTGTATCTCAGTCCCTTTCTCTAGCTAGATGCCTTATTCATTAAGCTAACTAAATAAAGTAGTTTTTACACTACCGCATGAAAAAAAAGTATTTTGTTCAGTCTACTTGGAGGGCTTGCTGTTCCCTGTATAGTTGAAATTTAAGGAATTCTGATTATGTCCCCTTAGACCCATTGCAAAGATGAGCTTAAAAAATTGGAAGGATGTTCAGCTCTTGAGGTGTGGAGTGTATTTTTCCTGATAAACAGTGAGACTTTTGGCACCAGAAAACTCAAAAACCCCTTTCTCTTCCCAAGATTTTTTCCAAGCAAAGAGGACATTCTATGCCAACGGGACATTTCAAAGTGGAACTGCCTTCTTGTGTATATACTAAAACAGTCATGTGCTGGGATGATGGTCATACCATAGAACGAAGAGAACTGATGATGTCATGGCTTTGGATTAATATGTACTCTCTCTCACCCCGCAGTAACATACAAAGTTGATAAGTGATTTATCTAACTAGCACCACTACACCTGTTGGGTGATGCTGTTGACTGATAGGTGTTGCTCATGGAATTCGCCAGGCAGTGGTGTGGACCTGCAGGGCTCCCATGGGATTCTGACTGGGTAGGCCTATTGAATGTGTGCACTACCTGTGAAATTTTGGCCAGAGAGGGCTGTCCTACAGAAAGCAAGAAACCTACCCCATGAGACTTGGCCATGAGACTTGGCCACCAACTGTAGTTGCAAGCACCCTTACTGCTTGTGGATTAACTAATGGTCAATGTGAAACATCCGGCTGAACTGAATGATCATGGTGCTGGGTTGGAAGGCCCACCTGAGGATTGCTGCCAGCATCATAAAAGGAGATCTGGAGTGGGAAAAGACATGCTGGTGCTGGAGAAGCTTGCTGCTCTTGTTTTCCTGATATGAACTCAGTTGTTCCCATTGTCAGAGGAGCTCTGGTCCTCATTGTTGCTGAGAATGGCTGCGGTTCTCTTCAGGAGAACCCTGATCCTTACCTTGAGTATCACTTCCTGGCTCCAGTACAGAACTCTCAGTCTGCTGGCACAGATCCTTCATTCCACCAGCACAGAGTTTCTGGCTTCCACCACTGACCTCTGGGCCTTCCAGTGCAGATCCTAGGTACAGACTTGGATGAGACATCACCGTGGACTCCACGCCTCCAGTTGGGCTCATGGAGGACATTGCCATGGAATCTAGACCCTCAGTTGGTTTATTTGCACCTGTAGCATGTGGACAGATCTCCTGCACTCCTCTGCATTTGACTCTTTTGGGTAAATGTTATAAAATAATCCTATAAATTATGTCTCTTATATTACATTCCCTTGCAAACTCTGACTACAACACTTCTTGTGGAAACTACCTCTTAATGAGTTGCAGTTAAAGGTGTGCTTACCTGTTAATATCTGTTATTTAGGCTTTAGAAATCTTACCTCTCATGGAAACTATCTTTG
>RJWM01046213.1:0-12426 GCA_004363535.1 Dasyprocta punctata
TAGGGTGTAGAGCTGCTAAGCTCATTTAGTTAAGCTTCTAAATGTCTCAAGTTGACACAATTAATCAACCACTACAGTGATCTTCCTGCCTCTGTCTCCTGAGTGCTAGGATTACAGGTGTGTGCTGCCACTCTGGGGAAAATCTTTTTTTTTCCTTTTTCTTTTTTTACCGTACTTGGCTTTGTAGTAGAGGGCCTTGTGCATGCTAGGCAAACACTCTACCACTCAGCAACACCCCAGCTCTTTTTAAACATTTTAATTTTGAGGCGGGGTCTCACAAAGCAGCCTAGGCACCGCCCTCTCAGCAGCTGGGATTGCGGGGTGTGCACAAGTGCAGGGTGAAATCTTTAAACTTGTTGTTAGAATGCAACTCTAAAGCCCTTTCACTGAAGAGCAGAAACAAAAGACACCGGTTACCACTGCTCTCGGGGAACTGAAGTTTTAAAGTGTGCCGATTCCCCACCTCGGCAAGACAGCTCCACTTTCCCCTCCTTCGTTTCAGTCTTCGGCTTTCGACGCCGGGTGGCAGGATTTGCACGGCAGGGCTGGACAGACGGTGGCCGCTGGCCGCAAGCCGCCTGTTTCTGTACATCAGGCTTTGTTGGAACACAGTCGTGCCTTCCGCTCTGGCAGTTTTCATGCTGCCGGGACAGGCTGAAGCATGGTGACAGAAACGGGGGCTGGCAAAGCTGTGTCTACAGTCTGATCCTTTCCAGGAAAAGCTCGCGGTGAGGAGGGCTGAGCTCTGCAGCCTGCTCTTCCTCTTCAGCATCCTTCCAGGGCGTCATCACCGCCTTCCCCTCTGCAAAGGCCTCGGCATATTCCGTGGGCCGGAAGTCACAGCTTTCCTTAGGCAGCTCCCCTTCCTCACACTGCGGGTGCTGCCCACTTGGCAGATGCTCACACTTGCAACAGTGTTATTTAGCAAACCTTGGTACAGCGCTTCCGTGTGCTAACTGCCGCCTCCGAGGTGCAGCAGAGGGAAGTTCATGGGATCATTACCCAGATTTTAGATGAAAGTCAGAGCGCAGGACCGAGGCTGCACAGTCGAGGCTGAATCAGGCAGGCTGGCTCCAGGGTCCTGTTTAGAGCCACCCTTAGGATGGGGCCAGACAGACACAGCCTGGCTCCGGACCTCTGTGACAGTCGGACTGCTCAGGCCAAGTGACCACAAATGTTTCTTTGTTTAGAATGGCTCAGCTGTCCATGCTCAAGAGAATGTGGAGGGGCCTAAGATAATAATGAAAAATACCGTCAGGGTCTGATAATGTCAGAGTAGCCGGAGTAGCCGTGGAGCTCAGTAAGGCCCTAGTTAGGGGCCTGAGGGGTCCAGGGCATGCTCAGTTGTTAAATAAATTAGTGCGTGTTCTAGTGGGACTGAGAAACACCACCAACAAAATTGCGGCGTAAGGCCACCAGAAAGGAAAGGTTAGGGAAAGCTCGTGCTGAGTTCTGGGCCATTTGCGGGGAGCGGTGGCAGGACAGATAGCTCAGATCGCCAGTGGCGAGCTTGGTCTTCGCTTCTCCTGGGTTGGGGGCGGCAGGGAAGCTGATGAGGTCACACAGGTTCTAACAGGGAGGACGTGTCTGTTCACAGTGCTGCTAAGGTTCTGAGGTTCCTGGGGGCTCCTGGGCCATTCAGGGGCCCAGTGCGTTGTCAGAGGGGGCCCAGGGACATCTCCCAAAGTGAAAGCGCCGAATGCTCACAGGACAGCTGTGAGGCAGTGGACCGCAGAGATTAGGGGAGCCCTGGGCTGGGAAAGGGAGGCCCAGGTGTGAGAACCCTCAGGATGCTTTGCCCACTTTTAGAAGAAAAAAGAAAGAGCAAGCTGTAGTCACCCCAGGCAGGATCCTGCTTCACTCCTCGGTCTCTGATCTTGGGCGCCACCGCTGACCGCAGCCTGGAGTAGGCGTGGAAACAGATTTGTCATCCAATGAACCCGGCATCTCATGGCTTTGAAGAGGAGAGGGGCAGAGCTGCTGGGGGCCGGAAGGTGAGCAGAGCTCAGCCCAGTTGTGCCTGCTCAGCCTGTCCTGGAGGGCGGAGCCCCGCCTCTGGCCAGGTGTTGGGGGAATCGAGGGCTGGCTGTGTCTGCCCTGCCGCAGCGCTGCGAGCACGCCTGGCCTAGGCTCAGCTCCTTGGGAGGAGCCGGGTTGGTACCCCACAGGCTGCTCCGCTGTACCTGGGGGGAGCCCACCGAGTGCCCTCTGCAGCCCCACAGGGTCCCCAAGCTGGGCACACTGCCAAGCTGTCGCCATCAGGCACACTTAGTGGGTTGCGCCCGTGAGCCACCGGGATCCCCGCCGCCCTCCCTTTCTGTTCCTGCCGCCATGGGCGGCAATGGAAACTCCTGCTCCAGCTAAGCGGAACCCCGGTCTCTGCCTTCTTGCCTCACTTCCTCGTTTCCGGGGCAGTTTTGCAGCATGGCGTTGGCACTGGGCCCAGACAGGGCTCGGCCTTGTTCCCAACTCAGTGTCTGCAGGGCTGTCTGACCCGGGCAGGAGAGCTGGCCCCTCTGAGCCTCAGTTTGCCCATCTGTGAGACAGTACAGCATCCCCGTACAGTAGTGAGCATGCAGATGTTTCCAGGCTGGCCTCGAATGCAGGACACTCACTGCTGTAACTAGACTTGGTGACATTTCATTCGACCCACGCGAGCCCCTTGTGGCATCCAGAGGGGACCTGGACACCCATCCGGACCCATCTAGGGTCCCTGGTGGGGGGTGTTTTGTTGGAAAGGGAAGCGGGGACAGACGCCTTGGGAGGAGCGAGGCTACTCACTGTGGCTCACGCATGTTTCCAGTTTAATCAGTTTTAAGGGAAGGTCCTTCTGCTTAAACGCTTGGCTCTTTTCGAAGAGCAAGTTTATAATACAAAGGACATTTTAGGATTAAATTACTTACAAGGCTTTTCCTAGCATGTGACCTAAGGTTCTGTATAGCAAGCACCCTGCTCTGTCCAATGTCATTTCCAGATTGTTGATCATGTCCTGCTTCAGTGGCTCGTGAGACCTGTTGCTGACCAGTCCATGCTCCTCCCTCACTCTCAAGTCTTCGCCGGCTCCCTATTGCCCTCAGGTAAATTCGACACATTCACAGGAATCCCATGGGCTCAGCAGCACCCCCTTCACTGTTAACAGCTCCACATCCCACTCTGCAGCCCGAACCCGGTCTCTCTGCTCATTCCTGTGCATCCTGCAGGGTGAGACTAGAGCATCCTCTCCTCCGTGAGCCCCTCTGCGTCCCTCAGGGCCCCGGGCTCGAGGGTGTCTGGTGGCCCCTGTGTGTGACACACGCGTGTCCACTTCCTGTTGGTGGTGGAGGAGACCACCGGCTGTAGGAGTCAGGTGACCTTGGCACCAGTGCTGCCCCGTGGGCTGAGCACCCTGGTGCCCCAGCTGTGGGGATGCTTCTGAGGGCCCTTGGGTCCCCAGGCCACGTGGGGCAGCCACTTCCTCTGGGAGGCGGTGACAGGAGCGTCCCCTCTCCTGGGCCAGCGCTGCGCCCTCCTGTCAGGCTGCGCTCAGCATCTCCTTTGGGAGGCAGAGCTCCATCGTTTGATTCAGAAGTTTCGTGTCAGAGCTGAGGGCAGGGCTAGGCACAGTGTGTGCTTAGCATGCAAGGTGCTGGGTTCCAGCTGCAGCTCCAAAAAAGAAGGAAAAAAAAAAAAGCCTCATTCTCATAAGGTCTCTAGGGCCAGCTTGGACGCAGTGGTGGCATCAGGCTCCCTGGAGCAGCCTGGGTCTCAGCACTCAGATAGACCCGTGCTCAAATCCCAGCCCTGTCGCTAGGACACTAACAGGGACCAATTCTGAAGTTTTAGAGCTAGGTTTTTCCACCTGTCTGAGCCTCAGTTTTCCACCTCTTAAACAGGCACCATGACCCTAACGTCCAAAGTTGCCTTCAGGACCCAGTGAAGTAAAGAAGGCCTGGGGTGGGGATGGCGAAACTAACCCCTTTTCGGTGGGGAATCAGGCAGAGATGGGTGGGTAGACTAGGTCATATGCAATGGCCCTTCTAGTTTGGAGGCTTCTGGTTTTCCTTTATTTTCAAACAGCTTTGTTGAGATATAATTTACAGACCACACCACTCACCCATCTGAAGTATAATTCAGTGCCTTTTCGTCCATTTATAGCTACACAACCTCACCACCTTCGTTTTCGGAACACTTTTATTACCCCCAAGAGACCCTGGCCAACCCCCAGCCCTCCCTCCCACCTGCTCACGGCAACCACTAATCTACTTCCTGTCTCTGGAGATTTGCCTGCTCTGCACTTCTTATCAGTGGACTCCTACAGCACTGTATTTGGCCCTCTGTGACTGACTTCTTTTATGAAGCCTAATGTTTCCAAAGTTCATCTGTGTTGTCGCATCTATACCAGGAACATCCCTTTTTATCCACAAATGGTGTTTCATTATATGCATCTACCAGATTTTATTTATGTACTCGTTGATGGTGGGCATCTGGATTGCTTCCACTGCTTTGGAGATCATGAACAACACCATGGACAGGGTGATCACGGGCCAGGTTTTGTTCATCCGTCATTTCCATTCTCCTGGATATGAGCCTTGGAACAGAATTACTGGATCCTATGCTCAGAGATATGACTTGAAAAATTTTCTTCCTGTTCTGTGAGATTTCTTCATTTCAAATTGTATGCCTTTGAAGCATAAAATGTTTTAATTTTGGTGCTGTCCATCTTACCAATTTTTTTTTGTTTGTTCCTTGTGCTTTTGGTGTGACATCTAAGAAACCGTCAGTTAATCCAAAGCTAGGAAGTGTTAATCTTGTGTTTTCTCCTCAGAGTTTTATAGTTTGGACTATATTTAGACATTTGATCTACTCTTGGTTAGTTTTTGTGTGTGGTGTGAGGTAGGGGTCTAGTTTTATACTTTTACATGTGGCTATTCTAGCTGTGCCAACTCTATTGGTTGAAAAGATCATTAAACTGGCTTGGCGCCCTCGTTGAAAATTGTCTGTAAAGGTTGATTTTTTTCCTTATCTGTGGGTCATTGTGAAGAAATGGAATGCGCACTCTCCCAGGTGCAAGATATTTCCATACTAGTACGTGTCTTGGCCATAGCTCTACTACTGAGGTGCTGCAAGATCTTAGGTGAGTCTGTTTCCTTCCCTCAGCCTCAGTCTCTTCATCTGAAAAACAATGCAACTAAACAAGAGGATTCCTAAGAACCAGTCCAGTTATTTGGTTTTATGAAATAGGGTCTTGCTATATAGCCCAGGCTGGCCTTGAATTCACAGTGATCTTCCTGCCTCAGTCTCCCCTATGCTGGATTGTGGGCATGCGCCACTGTGCCTGGAGAGAACTGGTCCAGCTGTGATGGACAGAGACCTGGGGAAGTTTCCACAGAACCTCTTTATCCCAGGCACCTTGCAGCATCGCATCCTTCCATGCATCCTATCCCTACAGCCTGAGGTCCAGGACCAGGCTCGGATCGGGGGCTGTCGCTAACCACCCTGGCTGTATGAACACCCGCCCTGCCTTTCTGAGATGTCGGTGCTTTGTTCATTTACTTTGTCCTCTCTGCCTGTTGTGCCCCGGGCTATCAGTAGATGACCCCAGGCCGGACAGGCATGTGGGTTGACACTGTGTACTACAGGGTGCAGGGACCGGGGACAGATGGCAACCTCTGGCTCTGCCGATCCGGCCATAGCCCTGGCTCTCGTGTGGATGCTTGCCCTGGGCCATATCGGCAGAGTCGGGCTAAGAGGCCACAGGTTGGCCAAGTGGGTGTTGAGCCATGTCTACTAGGACAGTGTTGAAGTCCTGGGGGTACTGGACCAGAGTCTCAGTCCTGGCTCTGCTTGCCTGTGAGAAATTCATGCACATCTCTGTGCCTCAGGTGCAGGCTAAGTGTATCGCCTGCCTGAGCGGGGCCCGGCCGGGCTGAGCAGGATGGAACCGGAGCCCAGAACAATGAGCATCTCCTCCTTACTGCTTGGCTCTGACATATCCCAGGCTGGTGACACGGAGCCGTTAGCCCTCCCACAGTCAGGACAACAGTGACTTCTGAGCGCCTGGGTGGGGTGGGCTGCTAGCAGCATGCTCCCCTTCTTCCCGCAGCCTCCGGTGAAACAGATGCGCCCTGTTGTGGCTGTGTCCAGATGCCCCCAAAGCCTCATGCGGTCATAGAGGGGCCTTTTCCAGAGGTGGCTGCGTCTAAGAGTGTGACTTGGTACCATGTGAGGATCAAGGGCACTAGGATTAAGGGTGGAGGTGCTACCTGCCCTAAGTAGCCTGGAATAAGATATAAGGAACAGAAAGAGCTGTGGGCATCCCTTGTTGCCTTGCTACCTTCTGCCCACCTTGATCTATTTCTCCCCTATGTTGTCCCTCACCTCGCCACCCTGCCTTGGAGCCAGCCGATTATGGACTGAAACCTCCATAAACTGTGAGCAAGTAAACCTTTTCTCCTTTAACTTTGGGTGTCAGGTATTTTGTCTCAGCAATGAGGAAAGTAACAAAGCCATGCCCCTTCCCTCCAAAGAAAAACTCCCTCACTACTGGGTCACAGGGGTCAGGTGACCACTGCTGCTCCTGCTCCACCAGTGAGGAGACTGGAGTTCCAGAGCCGGTTGGTGGCAGAGTCTGCACTGGAACCCATGTCCCCTGATCCCATACCATGGCCTGCCCCATCCCCACCCCAAGGGAGACTCCTGTTTGGGGGTTAACAGGGCCAGTGCTGATGGGCACCCCTTGTCAGCAGCATGTGTGTATTAAGGGTGCCAGGCTCAGAGGTCAGAGGACTGGACTTGGGCCGATTCCCTAATGCAAAGGTAGCTGATTTTTAACACCAGTGCTAGGGGCCGTGCATGGTGCAGGAGCCCAGGTCCACAGAGGGACCTGTCTGGGACCTGCAAGAGGATGAGCCAGCGGCCCGGGCGCCATGCCACACTACGAGAGGATGGAGTAGACAGAGAAGTGCTCTTGGCAGCCGCAGAGCTCCACGTGGATGTGGACCAGTCCCTTTCGTCTTGCACGTTCTTGGCTGTGGGCTCAAGGTGCCTGGTTTTCTCCTCAGAGGGCCATCTGTTGAAGGAATTGGCCACAGCACCCTAGGACTTGGCGCAGGTCCCTGTTGGCTGTGAGTCTCTCAGTGACTCAGCTCCTGCCTTCCACAGCCTGCAGGCAGCGGGCCTGGTGCTGAGCACACGAAGGAGCCACGGTGGAGGAGGGGCCAGGGCAGTGCTCAGTGCACAGTCCATGGGGTGGGGTGGAGCGTAGAGGGTCTAGGTTACAAATGTGAAAGTCAGGAGAATGGCTCGCCATTTGGAATTGCAGATTAAAACCACAATGCGTTATCATTATACACCAATCAGAAGGGCTGAGATAGAAAAGACCCACCATACACAGTGTTGGTGACGATAGGCAAGAATTGGAGCTCTCGCTCACCACTGGTGGGGGTACAAAGTGGTGCAGCCACTTTGGAAAAGCAGAGCAGTTTCTTAAAAATGTGTATAGGCAGCTACTTCATGATCCAATATTCTACTCCCACGTGTTTATGCAAGAGAAATGAAGGCATATGTTCACATACCGGTGTGCAGGGCAGTGTTATTTGTAATCAAACTGTCCATCCGTGGGCAAATGAATGAACTGCCTGTGGAATAGGGATTCTCTGGAATATTGTTAGCAATAAAAAGAAGTGAACCAGCCGGGCGTGGTGGCGCACGCCTTTAATCCCAGCACTCGGGAGGCTGAGGTAGGCGGAGCGTTGTGAGTTCGAGGCCGGCTTGGGCTACAGCGCGAGCGCAAGGCCTGCCTGAGCTACATAGTGCGACCCTGCCTCAAAAACACCGGGGCCGGAAGTTTGGCTCAGCGGCTTAAGCGCCTGTCTGGCAGGTGTGAGCCTGTGAGTTCGATCCCCGGTGCCGCAAAAAAAAAAAAGAAGTGAACCATCCATACAGGTGATGTGGGTGGAAGAATTACTCATAGTAATTCTTCTGAGTGAAAAAAGCCAAGCACTCCCCACCCCCAAATGTATAAAAAGGAGTGTATACTACATCATTCCATTACCTTTCCTTTCTCTCTGTCTCTTTCCTGTTTTGCAGTACTGGGGATTGAACTCAGGGCTGTGTGCATCCTACACAAATATTCTATCACTAAGACACATCCCCAACCCTGTTTATTTTTATTTCGACACAAGGTCTTCTAAGTTATCCAGGCTGGACACAACATTGCAATCCTCCTGCCTCAGTCTCCCACATAACTGGGATTCTAGACGTGCACCACAATGCTTGGCTATTCCGTTCCACTGTGTACAAAACTTCAGAAAATAAAACACTCATTTTCTCAGTCGACAGTGACAAGCAGATTGTGGTTGCCTAGGGTAGGGCACAGCAGCAGGGCAGGACTGCACAGAGGATCAGAGAATTTTGGGGAGTGATGGATGGAACCATCATTTTGACTGAGGTGGTGGTTTTGTAAGTAACTATATATGTGAAACCTAATCGAGCTGTATAGTTTAAATATGGGAAGTTTCTGGTTTGTCAATTGCACCCCCCAAAAATCTTTAAAAAATAAGACAGTGGTAACCCTACTGCCCAGCCAATCATCCATAGCATGAATCTGACCTTTCCTCCTCAGGGGCCTTGGTTGTTTTTGCCACAGGATCAGGGCAGTAAGATAGAAACAGCACAGCAGGGAATGGCTGACCCATCCTTGCTTTAGCATTTACCAACCTCCCTACCCGCTAAGCCTCAGTTTGCTCCCTGAGCAATGGGACCAACAATAACACTCACCTCCTGGGGCTGATAGAAGTCAGCATGGGAAAATCCACAGGAAGTACTTGCTAAGCAAGTCCTCAGTGGTGCATGAGCGGGGCCCCTGGGGACTGGAGGGGATGGGGGGTCTTCCTGCCAGGTGACAGGAGGCTGGGGGCTTCTACCCCCGAGCGGCCCTGCACTGAACTTGGCGGGAGCACAGGGAAGAGACTGCTACTGGGGTGTGGAGGGCTGGGGCGGGACGGCGGAGGGGAGGGCTTCCCAGGCAGGGCTGGCTGGACTGTGGGGAGCAGGAAGACACCAGCAACTCTGAGCTTCTAGAAACTTCAGCAGCAGGAGAAGCTGCCATGCAGGGCCAGAGCTCCCAGCCAGCGAGGGCTGTAGGGTTAGGCGGGAGCCCCATCCTTGAGGGTCCCCACGGAGGGCCAGCAGCATCCTCCAGACCAGGATTTCTGAGGACAATTTTTCTGGAGACTATGAATTCTATGGGAAGTTTAAAATTTTTTTTTTTTTTTTTTAAGTTCACAGAAAGAAACAAAGACTGTAAGGCCTTCTGTCTGGGTTTGGTGCTTTTCAGTTGAAAGACATTTCCATGTGGCAGGAAGTGGTCGTTTCTAAAGTCCATAGATGAGTGGGGTCTGAGACTACATCGTCATCGTGAGGCCTGGGATCTTCTCACAGGGCCCCTCTGGGCGCTGCTTCTTCCGGGTGATCTCGGCTGAGTGATCTCTGGGCTTGAGGCAGCGGCTGGTATGCGGTGAGGTGTCAGGGGTCACAGTGGTTGGCAGCGCAGGGAGGAGGTGGCTAGTTTTGGCAGGTCCTGGCTCCAGCCAGGCAGGTCTGGGGGGTTCCCTTCTGTGGCGAAGATTCCTGCCTGAGGGTAAGATGTGAGGCGCAGGGGCAGAGGACCAGACCTGGGTTTGGCACACACCTCTAACTCCCAGGGGCCAAAGGACCAGGGAGCTGGGGCTGGAGAGGCAGGGTGGGGACATCTGTCAGCAGCATGGCATCCAGGATGATGCTGGGAGGGCTGGGGTGGGGAAGGTGAGGCAGCTCTGGGACGCATTGCTGACTTCCTGGCCACGCCTTGGTGGGCCAGGTCTTCTCGGGGCAGGGCTGGCTGCATGAACCTGAGGTCCAGGCCCAGCCCTGGGACAGTGGAGAGCTCTCCTAGGACTCCACCTGCAGGCTTGGGAGTGTGGCGGGGTGTCCCTGCGGAGGCATGGGATGCCAGGGCTGCTCCCCTTCTTCCCCCACAGGGAAGACGGCGCTGAGCAGTAGCAGGTAGAGTGCACCCTTGATGAGGGCTTCTGGCCTCACCTGCCACCTCCACCCCCAGCCCCGGGGAGTGTCTGCTGCCGCCCCACTCTTCCCTGTCTTTGGGGCAGGTCCCAAGCACCATGTAGATGAGGTGGGGGGAAGGGGTGAGAGGATGGGGTACACAGGCAGCAAACACTGTGTGGTGGGAGGCTCAGGTCTATCGGGCTGGGCTATCACAGAGAGCTGGGTTCTGAGAGCTGGTGGGCCGGGGGTCCAGGGTGCCCTGCCCTGTGGGAGCAGCCTGCGCCATCAGGTGACTCCCAGGGCTCCTGAAGAATCAGGCAAAGACCCTTGATCCTATTAAACAGCAGCCACTAGGTGTTGCTACCGGGAAACAAATGGAGGTGGATGCTGGGGAGGGAACCAGGAGCCCAGCCCGACTGGGTCTTTCTCCCAAAGGAGGAAGCCTGCTTTGCTGTTCTGAAGCAGGAAAGGCAGGGGTGGCCTGGAGTCAGGGGAATTTTGATTACTTCTGGATTTCTAGTCTTGGCCTATGTTGACCCGAACCTGGTAATATGTAGCTCCAACCTCCCAGACCTGTGCCACGTATGAGCAACACCCCTCCTACACACACACACACACACACACACACACACTCATGCATGCATCACAGCTAGATATGTTCTCTCCTGCAGGGGCCTTAGATGGCCTCTCACCCCCTGGCTCACCAGCGTTACTTGCAAACTAGTTAGAAATGCACATTCTCAGGTCCCACCCAGCCCTCCTAATTTGGAAAGGGGGTGGGCCTAGCACTCTGCTTGACCAGCCTCGGAGACGGCTCTGAGGCCCACTGCACAGCTGCTGGACTTGACCCTGTTCCCCAAAAGGGGTTTTGGTTTTGTGTTGTGTGTTCTCAGTCTCGGGGAGAAATACAGTCCACACTCAGGGACGGGTGACAACTCTGTCAGCCAAGCGGAAGTTTCTCCAAACATTTCCCTTTGGTCCTCAAAACGCACTGTGATTTTTTCTGTTTTGTGTCCTTTCTTTGTGAAACCCTTGTGATCCAGACCCCTGAACCGATTTCACAACCGACGGGCTGGTCGCGGCCCGCAGTGTGAAACGCCAGCCGACCTCTTATATAACGCTGTTTTCCAGCCCAGGCTGGCCTGGCCGCACTGCCAGACTTGCCCCATCAGCCCGGGATGGGGAGCTCAGTGCCCCTGTCAACCCAGACTCCCCGACACTCTGCCCAGTGCTGTCTGGTCTGCAGCAGATGGTCAGTCCCTACCTCCTGCCCTCTGCCCCGCTGTGCCCACCCTACCCCCCTGCTCAGCCAGCAGCTGCCTGGGGGGCGGGGCTAAGGACCTGTGAACTCTCACAGCCTCTGATTGGTCACCCTCTTGGAGCCTGAGCCAATCAAACCCGGGCTAGTGAGCTAAGGGCCACCCCTTGAAACCCCGCCCCTTTTGCCCCAGGGGTGTCCCTCCAGGGACCCTGGTTTCTCCCTGCATTGGTTGCATTTTTCTCCTCTCTCCCCTCTCAGCCATTAGATCTTGACTAGGCAGCGTTTCCCAGGTTGAAATGCGGGCACCCTCCAACAGTGCCTGGTGGTCAAGGAGAGCTTGTGTTAGTTCCCCGGGAGGGACCGGAGTCCGTGTGTTTGGGGGGTGGCGTTGGCCAGGGCACAGCGGGTTTCCAAGGACCCTTTGTGATGGTGGAGCTGCCTCGCCAATCACTTTCAGAGCACTGGTCCTGAAAGCATTCTCCGGGCCATGCCCTTGGCGGCTGTGGCTGTAGAGTGGACCTCACAACTTCAACCGAGTTTCTTGTGTAACTTGGCGGCAACCCTTGGTCCCCAGGGGCATTGGTCACAGCGCCTGCAGAGATAACAAAATCAATGGATGCACGCTCACCTTGTGCAAAATGGTTCATATTTGCATAGCGTCTGCTAACCCTCCTGTACACCTGGACTCTCTCTGGGTTATTTATGATAGCCAGTCCCACATACACAGTTGTTGTACTACGTTTCTTAGAGAATAATGGCAAGAACGAGGTCTCTGTGTGTAGTACAAATGTAATTATTTAAAAAAGACTTTTGATCCATAGCTAGTTGAACCCATGGATGTGGAGCCAAGCTCCAGAGGGCTGGCTGTGTAGACAGTGCACAGAGGTGGCTGTGGCACCTGCAGCCTGGGTGGCTTTCAGGCAGTGCCTGGACCTGTCCAAGCCTCTCCTTGGCTACACTACGATGGGGTGAAGCCCAGGAATTGTTCCTGACGTGAGATCAGCTGCTAGCAGCGCTGCTGTAGGGTTCCAGAAGATAACGTGTGGGGCCTGTGCTTGGCGGGAGTCCCCTGCGACCCTTTCCCACACGCAGCTCTCAGAATCACCCTCTGTTACTGCCGCGCAAGGGACGACAGCGAGGGC
>RJWM01046214.1:0-12386 GCA_004363535.1 Dasyprocta punctata
CAGGCCGGCTGGCAGCTCGACTGCTGGCAGCACGTGGGCGTGCAGGAGCTGGTGCAGCCTGACTGGCAGCATGGGGTGCAGACCAGGCTCAGGCAGGAGGCCGGGGCGCAGCAGCTGGGCTGGCAGCAGCTGGGGGCGCAGCAGGGGGGCTCGCAGCAGCTCTCTGGGCAGTCGTCCACCTGCCAGGGCTGGGCGCAAGTGCTGGAGCAGAGGGACATGGTGGAGGCGGCCATGGCAGGTGGGGCTGTGGAGGGTGTGGGTGTGAGTGAGTGTGAGTGTGTGTGTGTGAGGTGCCCTGGGCCCCAGGTTTTTATATCCGGCCGGGCCGTGTGTTTTTCCTGCTTGAGGCTCCAGCGGCCTTCCCTTTCCTTGTTACCCTCCCTTTCCTTGTTACCGTCCCTGTCCTTGTTACCGTCCCTCTCCTCGACACCGTCACTTTCCTCGCCGCCATCCCTCTCTACTGGGGACCCAGCCTAGATCCCCAATCTTTCAAACGAGTGTTCAGCAAAAGCTTAAATAAATGAGACAAGTGTTATGACTTTAGGGCTCCAGGGGGATCAAAGCCCTTACAGAGTTCCTGACTCTGTAGCTATGATTAGGGCTAAGACCAAGAGCTTCTCTGAACCACCTGTATTTATTTCCACAGCAGAAAAAGAGAGGGGATACTGAGGGAGGTCCCGGAACTGAGCAGGACCTTGGGAGTCACTTCAAGGACATCTCCAAGCAGTAAAAAATGCTAGAAAAAGGAGAACTATCTTATCTTCAAGATGGCCTTTGTGGTAGGACTGAGATGCCTGCAGGGAAAGATGCCTGCAGCTGCAGTCTCTATTTACATAATTGATTGTGGAGCCAAGATGTCGCCAGCTGCAGCCTTCTTTATCTTGCCCTTTGAGGTATCTCTGACCTCACAGGCCACTACAGGCCTCAGCCAGGACCAGTGATTCCTAGAGGTTCACTTACTATGAATCAGCTCCCATCGCCAGGCAAGGGGCCTAGGCCTAGGACAGGCCCACAGATAAATAAAAAGCCAATTAGTTAATTTTAAATCCTGCTCAGAGCCACTTTGTTGTGGTCTCCAACACCGCTCCTTGTTGCTGTTTTGAGCTGAGTCCTTGTGCCCTTGTTCACTGTGTTTCACACAGAGAGCCGCTCAGTCTGAGGACTTCGCGGTGGTGGCTGAGGGCTGTTGATATTTTCATTAAGATTGCATTAAATTTATGTACCAGGTTTGGTAGCCTGATCATTTTGATAATATGGGTTCTATGTATCCAGGAACGGGATATCTTTCCATTTCCTGAAACCCTCTTTGCTCTCTTTCAAAATACTGGAACTTTCATTGTACAGGTCTTTTGCTTCCTTACTTAGGTTAATTACTAAATAATTAATTTTTCTTGATGATATTGTAAATGGTATAGTTTTCATTATTGATTTCTTCATAAGTTAATTATTAGTGTTCAGAAATGCTATTGCTTTCTATTGGTTTTGTGGCCTGCCACACTGCTGAATTTGATTATTAATTTAATAATCTTTTGTTGGTATTTTTGGGTGTTCTATGTAGAGGATCATATCACTTGCAAATACTAATAATTTGACTTCTTCCTTTCCTATACATATCCCTTTTATTTCTTTCTTTTTCCTGATTGACTGGGCTAATGTTATAGCTAATGTTCATTCTATTGAACAAGAGTGATGATAGTGGACATCTTTGTCTTGTTCCTAATTTTACAGGGAAAGCAATCAGATTTTCCATATTTAATACAGTGCTGGCAGTATGTTTGCCAAAATGGCTTTTACCAGATTGAGATGTGGTCCTTCTGCACCTATTTCCTTCAGGGTTTTTATCATGAATGGATGGTGACTCTTCTCAAAGGATTTTCCTACATCTAATGAGATCATCGTGTGATTTTTGTCCTTGTTTCTGTTTGTGTGATGTATCACATTTATTGATTAATATTTGTTGAACCATCCTTGCATCCCTGGGATGAAACCTACTTGGTCACAATGTATGATTTTTTTGATGTATAATCTTTTTGATGATGTGTTGCATTCTATTTGCCAGTGTTTGTTGAAATTTTTGCATCTATATTTATTAAAGAGATTAGCCTGTAGTTCTTTTTTGGTTGGAATCTTGTCTGGTTTTAAAATCAGGGTAATGATAGGTTTGAAGGATGATGTTAGGTGTACTCCTTCCCTTTCGAAATCATTAATGAGTCAGAAAATTATTGGCATTAGATCTTCCCTGAAATTCTTGTAGTATTTAGTGGTGAATCTATTGGGTCCTGGGATTTTGTTAGCTATAGTTTTTTTTATTGCTACTTTAGTTTCATTACTTGTTATTGAATTATTCTGGATTTTGGTATCTTCTTGTTTGAGTTTTTGTGATTCATGTGTATCTAGGAATCTATCAGTTTCTTCTGAGTTCTCCAATTGATTGGCACACAGGTTTGTGACGTAGTTGCTAATAATCTTATGGATTTCAGTGGTGTTCATTGTGATTTCACCTCTTTCATTTCTAATTGCATTGATTTGTGTCTTTTCTTTTTTGGTAAGACTGGGTAAGGATTTGTCTATTTTGTTTATTCTTTCAAAGAACCAGCTCTTTGGTTCATTGATTCTCTGTATGGATTTTTCATCTAAATTCCATTAATGTTTGCTCTGATCTTGATAATTCTCTTCCTGTACTAGCTTTGGACTTGAATAGATCTTGTTTTTCTAGCAGTTTGAGGTGCATGATTAAGGTATTTATTTGGACTCACTCTGCTTTTTTGATGTGGACATTCACAGTTACAAACTTCCCTGTTAGGAAGCCTTCATTGTGTCCCATAAGTTCTGCTATGTTGTGTCATCGTTTGATTCTACAAACTTCTTACTTTCTTCCTTGATTTCTTTTGTGACATGCCTCTGTCCCAAGATCTGACCATCTCCATTAATTTCCGGGGGGGAGGTGCAGTGTAATTTGCCTAGCACCCTGTTCTCCAAAAATGAAGCAAAGTATTGTTAATGACACAAAAACCATATACTGGCAAAAATCAATTAACTGGTAAGGGATATTAATTTCAACAACTATGCCATCATGAAAATAGCAACAAAATCATCAACAATAATAGAATCAAAGACAAACTGGGTATTGATATACCATAAGAGCTAATAAAAGTTACCACTGTAGCATTCTTGATAGAAGAGATTTACAGTAGTAAAATAAACACAAAGACAAACCAATTACTGACATGTAGTAAATACCTACTAAATACAAAAACTATACCATCATTATCAAGAAAAAATTCAATAATAATAGCATAGAGTTAACTAAATATCTAAAGATTAATAAAGCTTAATAGTAATACAAGTTAAGGTAGAAGGAGTGGGGAACAGGAGAATGAAAGAAGTAAAATTTGAAAAATAAAGGAAAGTTGAGAAAGAGATGAGAAAGTGAGATAAAGAATCATATTAGGGAGTAAAATGAAATGATAGAATTAGATAGAAGGAACAGAAAAGAGCAAACAAGGAAAGGAAAAACAAAACAAAGCAAAAAAAGAAACAAAAAGCCCTCTCCAAATTCCCCTCCAAAAAAAAACTAAAAAAAAAAACTGAAGAAAAAGAAAAACAAAGAAATGAATCTAGAACAAACTCCTCTGTATTATTGAATGAGTAGTTTCATTCCGGACTCTTGAGTTTTGAAATCCAGCCATCACAGTTTTCTCTGCCAGTCTTCATGACCTGTCAGTTTGCCCCCAGCCCCGCTTCAGTGGCTCCTCCATCCGTACGCCTCAGGCTGCGGCAACCGTCCAGCCCGTGGTGTGTCCTTGCTCACGTCTGTAGACGGGGAAAGCAGTCAGACTACTGATGTCTGTCATGGATATAGGCAGCAGGACAATAGTTCAAGTATACTGCAGGATTTAATGCCAGCACTTTCAGATCCAGCCACGTACCAGACCTGACTTTTCACCGCGGAGGCTGGGGTCCCACGTCCTTCCCGGCCTGAGCTTAGACTTCTCAGGCTTCTGTCTAGCCTGCACCCTCTGCACAACAGTGTCTTGTCACCGTTCATCCTGCCTCTGTGGTAGGGTGGCACCGAAACCTAGACGTGAAGTTATTCTGTGGCTCAGTCTTAAACAATTAACCCCTTCCCAAAATGGCTCCTGATCAAGCCACCCCTTCTAAGCATGGCAGGCGCGGCATTGGGTTTCTGCTCCAAATCCAGCCTGCCGTGTGGAAGGAGCCACATTCAGAGTAAAACAACATGCCGCTTCTGCAGTGGGGTTTTCTTGAGGCTGGTGCTGCTGCCCAGACTGCTGCTTCCCCTGAGCTGCACCCCAGCCCTCCCTGGCCGTACCTGTGTCTGCGGACCCAGACTCCCCCACAGGGGCCAGGGTGAGCTTTCTGGACTCTTCCTCCTTGTCTCTGCGTTGTGCTCCATTTCTCCCTCATCTCTGTAGCTTCTAGTTTTTTTGTCAGCTCCCTCCCAATGCCTGGACATCTACTTCTTTTCTTCTCTTCACCAAGTTGCTGTTTCCCAGATGTCTGGGTTTGGCGTCTTGGAGAGGCTGTATTTTCCTGCTGCTCACTACTCTGCCATTTTTTTCTCCACTGTGTGTATAAATTTTTAAAACATGAATTTTCATACTCTGCCCACCTCATTTATTTTAAACTTACTGGAGCAGAGCTCCTTTCCTCTGAGGACCTCTCTCCTCCTGTCGCCCATGTGTCCCCTCTGGGCTCTGCTGGCCTCACCTGAAGGTCCCATCAAGGAGACCTCACGACTTTCTGCAGGCTGTGTGCCTCAGTTTCTCCTGGCTGCTGACAGGAGGCTGCCCCATGTCCTCCCAGGTGGCCCCACCTGAGACTCCCCACTGTGTCCGTCCTCATCACCCTAAAGGGGAGTCCTCCACAGATGGGCACCACGTGTAACGTCGTCCACCCCATCTGTGTTCCTCATGCCTTGAACATATCACAGCCCCGCCACACTCGTGGGGTGGCACGCCGGGGTCCCACTCCCATAGTCTGTGTCATAGCTCACTGGACAGTGTCCCTACCGTGATACCTGTGCACCTACCTCGTTCCCAGTAGGAGTACCTGAGGAGTCTCAGCAGGAGATTCTTGACCCCGGCTCAGAGGTAGGAGGCTTGAGATTTCAAGACAGAGCGTGCTGGGGTGCAGATCTGCAGAGCCATCTGCAGCCAGCAGCGGCAGCAGGGTGGCGCGTGCACGCCCGGTGCAGGTACGAGGGGCCGAGGAGGACCCCTGCGGCAGAGGGGGCACCTGCCGACCCACCTGCGGCAGCAGCGGTTCTGGCCTTTCTGGTTTGATGTGTGGAAGATGGTTCGGCAGGACGGGCGCATCCGTCTCCCGGGGGGCTGGGCCTGTCCTCCTGCTCAGAGCCACCTCCGTGTCATGTCTCTGCGTTCTCTGCTCATCCTTGATTACACGGCCAAAATCCATGTTCACCCTTTGAGGACATGGTGGAGCACCAGAGGTGTTTCTGACCGAGTCGTCTTTCTGGACTGTGTTTATCATGTTTTTCCCCTTTTATGTAAGTGGGTTTACCGCTGGTGTTTTACGTTTTCGTGTTTTTACTCCAGACTGACACAGTTCCGCTGACAGTTCTGTCCACACCAACTTGAATATCCCTCCTTCCCCTTGGGCTCTGCCAAGTTATCTCTCACGTTCTCCACTGTTACTAGGTACACGTGAGGTGAGGGTCCTCACGCGTGGCCAGATCTGTCTAACTCCATGAAATGCCGTCTTCTCTCACAGCGCTTCTTGCTGAAACCTGCTTTCTCTTGAGTCTCTAAGTCGTCCCAGCTGGTTAGTTGTATGTAATCACTGCAAGACTGCACCACCTACCTTGCCCTGCCATCCTTTCGGTCCGACATATATAGAACCTGTCTCTCCCACACAACTCATAGTTTTATTTTTATCCAGATTGACACTCTTTTTTCCACTGAAATACCTGATTCTTTACACCTAATTTCTGATAACTGGATTTTGCTGCTCCTTCTGTGATTGCCCTGGAGATTCGTGCACGAGCTCACGTTCAGCACACACTCTGCTGCTGTCGCTTCTGACACAGCGCGAGGACCACAGGAAGCTCCCGTGCCGTACCTGCCTCTGAGCGTCACTGTTGTCATGGGCTTTGGTTCTATGTACAGCTCAGAGTCCCCCAGATAGTACGGGTGTAGCATACATCATGGAAAGTCAAGACAGAGATGCAGCCACAGACTCCAGTGTGACTGGGAAACGGGCAGGATGAGTGACACTCAGAACCAAACGAGACAGCAGTAAACATGTGGCATAATCAGAGCTCTCAGGCTGGCACCAAAACAAGGGAAGGAAGCTGTTACACTGCCCGCAGGAATGTGGCCAGGTTGAGTATAAAAGACTGAAGGTCAGCACCTACACACACACACACACACACACACACACACACACGCACACCTCCTCCAGCCCCACCCGCCATGGCCGCCTCCACCATGTCCATTTGCTCCAGCGCTTGCGCCGAACCCTGGCAGGTGGACGACTGCCCAGAGAGCTGCTGCGAGCCCCCCTGCTGCGCCCCCAGCTGCTGCCAGCCCAGCTGCTGCGCCCCGGCCTCCTGCCTGAGCCTGGTCTGCACCCCATGCTGCCAGTCAGGCTGCACCAGCTCCTGCATGCCCACGTGCTGCCAGCAGTCGAGCTGCCAGCCGGCCTGCTGCTCCTCCTCCTGCCAGCCGGCCTGCTGCTCCTCCTCCTGCCAGCCGGCCTGCTGTGTGCCCGCCTGCTGTACACCTGTCTGCTGTACGCCCGCCTGCTGCACACCTGTCTGCTGCAAACCCGTCTGCTACACACCTGTCTGCTGCACCCCCGTCTGCTCAGGCGCCTCCTCCTCCTGCTGCCAGCCTGACTGCTGCTCCTGCTCCCCCTGCCAGCCGTCCTGCTGCGTGCCCGTCTGCTGCAAGCCCGTCTGCTGCACGCCCTCCTGCTCCTCCGTGTCCCTGCTCTGCCGCCCCGTGTGCAGACCTGCCTGCTGTGCGCCCGCCTCCTCCTGCTGCGCCTCGTCCTGCCAGCCCAGCTGCTGCCGCCCGGCCTCCTGCGTGTCCCTGCTGTGCCGCCCCGCCTGCCCCCGCCCGGCTTGCTGCGGCCTCTCCTTGGGCCAGAAGTCCTGCTGCTGAAGGCCTCGTCCCCCAGGGCCGGAAGGCTCAGGTCACACCAATGCCATGGCCCTCACTGCACCCCTCAGCCTGATCCTGACTCAGTCACCAGGCTGTCCCCTTACTCTGAGCACGGGACTCCCCTCCATGTCCACTGTGCTGCCCTGACCACTCCCTCCCGGGTCCTCTGCTCTGTCACCTGCCCTGAACCTCACCCTGTCAGCTCCTCACAGAATCAATAAACTTCCCATCACTGATCCTCTGCCTCTCGGGTTCACAGGGACACACGGTCTGGGTGGACCTGGGTCTCCTCCGGTCAGGGAGGTTGCTTGGAGCAAGGGACTTAGCTGAGAAGTCACGAGGGACAGTGGCTCCCTTCCCCAGTGGTCACTCTAGGACTCCGTGTCCAGAAGGGCTTGGTCCTGCCCAGTCTATGCCTGGGCTTCCTGCGGTGTCTCTGCAGACACCCTGAGTGGGGAGCCCTGCCGCCCCCTGCTGGCGCCTTCCTACTGGCGCCTCCAGACCCTCCCCAACTCCGTCCTGGGCAGGATTTCTGCCCCTCCCCTCTTCCGCCTCCCACTTCGGTTTATGGTTGGTGTAACCAAGGTGCCTGCTTCACCCTCGGTGTGGCTGAGGCTTAAAGGTGGTCTGCACCCTGCAGCCTCCACTTGCCAAGCAATAGCCCATCACCACGCCTCCGTCCCTCGAGTCCCTTCCCCGCCGGCACCCCGTCTCCTCTCGCCCGGGAGTCTCCGCTCTGCCTTCCTTCCGGGGACACGCGGTGTGCCCTGCGCTCTCGCCGTGCGCCCTGCCTCTGTCGTGCGCGGTCTCCAGCGGGGCGGGGGAGTGAAGCACCGGGTCCGCCTGTGCCCGGGACCGGGCGGGCGTCAGCGCCTGCTGTTCTCCAGGACGGACACCAAGGGTTAGCACTGCCGGTCGCCGTCTCTGCGTGTTTCCCTCGTGACGAGCCCCGAGTGGCCTCCAAGCAGCCGCGCTGCTCACAGTCCCCACCGGAGCTGCAGGTGGGAGCTGCGGTTACTCCACGGCCTCATCTGCACCCGGGGCGCGGGTCTCCCCGGCGGAGCCGAGGCAGCGTGCACGGTGCTCAGCGCTGGGCTCCCCAGGACAGGACGTGTGTGGGGAGCCCCTCCGCCCACGGCTCTGAATCAGGCCGCCTGAGTCCTTGTCAAGGTGTGGGTGCCCTTGGTGTGTTCTGGTGACAACTTTTGTCACTCGTCAACGGCCAAAATTCTCCCCATCACTGGCTCGGCTTTTTGCTTTCCTAAAAGTGTTGGACAGCGCCTGCTTGACAAGTGCAAGGCTGTGAGTTGGATTCCTGATACAAAAAAAAAAAAGACTAACAGTGTTGGAGACTCAACTGGGAATTTTTTCGCGGTCCCATTTATCCTGTGCTCCTCAGGGGTCCTAAGAAATCTCTGCTCAGTCCAAGGCCGTGCAGGTCTCTCCAAGACGACATCTAGATGTTTTCCAGGGTCCCAGTCTGCACGTGTGTCCGGTGCGTCCCTGGGTGAGCTGTCCCTGCCCTCCGCCCTCAGTCACCTCGGTCACTGGGCTATGGGGAGGGTGCAGAGTGTATGGGTCTGTTTCTGTTCCTCTGTCTCACCACACAGGCCGTCTCCATAAGTGTACTTTTTAATTAAATCTTGACATCAAATAATATAAATTCTCCAATTCTGTTTTTCTCTTTTTAAAACTGTTTGGCTGTTTTGACCCCTTTATATTTCCCCATAGGCTTTTTTTAACCACCTGATTGCTTTTGACAGAAAAGCCCACTGGGGTTTGACTGAGACTGCATTAAATCCATAGATCACTTTGGAACTCAGTCTCACCTTCTGACCCATGAGCATGGTGCTAGAGGTAGACTACCTCTCCAGTCACTTGGGATTTCTTTAATTTTTTCATTTTTAGTAAATTGACCCTGTACGTATTTTGTCTATTATTTCCTTTTTTAATGTTTTATTTAACACTTTGTTTATCAATTTCCGGCTGTTGATGACTGCCATGTACAAATACCAGTGGTTTTGTGTTTGACCTTGTGCCCTAGATGCTGCTTGGTTCATTTATGAATCCCAGCCGATTTCTGTCTATTCCTGGGGATTCTCTTAGCCCAGAATCATGTTGACTGAACCTCTTTCCACTCCCATTCTTCAGGCTTTTGTGTCTTTTCTTGCTATATTGCGGTGTTAGGGACCCAGGACACCACGTGGAACAGGAGGCGGAAGACTGCCTTGTCATGGGTTGGGGAGAATCTTTCATCGTAAAGGGTAATGAAAGTTCCCTTTTATTTCTAGTTTTCTGGGGTTTAATCTTTTTATTAAGTTTATCGTTACAATTTAGATATACATAAAAATCACATTCATTATAGGGAATTTGTACATGTACATGATACATCTCGGTTCCTCCTTTTTCCCTATTCCCTTCCACGCCCTTCAACCCCACTTCCCCTCCTTATTTACAAAAGTAGTCCTATGTTTTCCTTCTTTTCTCTCCTTTTTTTTTTTTTTTTTTTTTTTTTTTGGTACCAGAGATCAAACTCACAACCTCACGCTTGCCAGGCAGGTGCTTGTGCCACTGAGCTAAATCCCCGGCCCTCTTTTCTCATTTTTTTGATTTCCCTTCTTTCCTTTCCTCCCACACCCCTGTCCCTAGTTCCCCTTCCCATTTGAACATTTTCTTCCTATTTCACAGTATCTATCATACATTTTGGTGTTTATTTACACTTTCTTTTCACACCAGAGAGACAATGGGATATTTACATGTGTCACTGAAGAGTATGGTCTCAAGGTGCATCCATTTACCTTGATATGTCTCTAGTTTACCCTTCTTTATGGCTAAGTAGTACTCCATTGTATTAAAAAATGTAACTTCTTTATCCATTCATCAGTGGATAGGCATTTGGGCTGGTTCCAAGATTTAGGTATTACAAACTGTGCTGCTATGCACAGATGTTGAATTTTATCAAATGTCCTTTTTGCACCTATGAAAGCAATCACAGTGCTTTTTCTTTTTATTTATTAATGTGGTAAGATATGTTGATTCACTTTTTTAATGTTACGCCAACCTCACATTACAGATACAGAACCTGCTGAGCTGTGAGCATTGCTGTTTCTGCTCAGTGCTGGGTCAGTTTGCTAATGTTTTTAAACAAACGCCATCTCTGTATGCATGGGACACACAGGTCTGCAATTCCCTTTTCTCCTATATTCCTCTGGATATGCTGGTCTCAGAAGAAGGTGGGAAGGTTTCTTTCCTCTGCTGTTTTCTGAAACAGCTTGGATGAGACTAAGTTATTTCTTACATAAACACTCAGGACCCAGCAGCACAGCCATTTGAGATTGTTGCTTTTTCTGTGATAAGGGTTTTAATTATAAATTGAACATTTTCCATTGATAGTGATCTATTCGGATTTTCTTTTTTCCTTGTGTGAGTTTTTGTGTTTTGTGTCTTTCCGGTTATGTGCCTGTTTCATCAAAGTTGCGGAATGGATGGGCCCGAAGTTATTTGCGGTGTTTCTTCATGGTCTTCTTAGTGCCCATAGAACTTGAAGAGGTGATCATTTTTCATTCCTGACATTGGTAATCTACTTCTTCTTTCTTGTTCGTGACCAGTAAATCCGGAAAATTGCCCATCTTACTGATCTTTTTTCCCAAAACTCTGATGGTTCCATTCACCATGTCCGTTTTCGGTTTGGGAACTCTGGTTATTTCCTTCTGCCTGGTTATTCTGGGGCTCAGCCTGTGCTCCTTTGTGGACACTTTGACTGCTGGCCCTGGGACTTCCCCTTCTTCCCACGAGAAGCAACCAAAGCCGCGTGTGCACCTCTGAGCCCTGTGTTTCCTTTGTCCTGCAGATTTCAAAATGTGATTCTACTTGCATTTTATTCAAAATAATTCCTCATTTCCACTGTGACTTCTTAGAGTCATGGATTATTCTGAAATGCACTGTTTGGTTTCCAAAGATGCAGTGATTTCCCAGATATCGTTCTGGGGCTGATTTCTCAATCTGCTGTGGTCAAACCTCGTCCTCTGTCTCAGTCCCCTTGAACATGCTGCAGTTCGTTTTGAGGCTTGGCTGGCCATTTATGTTGGTCCACATCCAGCAGAAGATGCTCTCTGCTGATGTATGTGGAATATCATGCAAGTGTCCGATCACGGGTCGGCCTATGGTGGTTTTTCTGTAAACTTACCAGTTGTCACAGTTTAGTTCTAGAGCGTCCCCACAAGCTTCGTGTGTTCAGGAGCTTCAGGCTGGTGGCAGGATCCCCGGGGCATTGTGTTCATCGTGATTCGTCCTTTGATGAGTTCACTGACTGAGTGTGCTGTCAGGGAGGCCCCTGCTCTGGTTGTCTGGAACCCAAACACCTCCTGGCCCATGACAAGCTATATGCCTCTAGGAGTCTGGGGTGCTAGGGGGCGTCCCCCACAAAATCCACTCCTACCTGCCCACACCCACCCAGGACACCTGCTTCCCAGGGTCCTTCGAGCCTCTGGGCTCCAACCCCACCCAAAACCAGCGGGCTCTGCCTCCACAGACTCTGCGGTGCATGGGTAGACTCCCGCTAGAAGCCCTGTGGAGTGGGTTGAGGCCAGGCGGGAGGCAGAGCTCAGGTGGTGAGTGAGCACGGGCGGGAGGAGCATGACTCAGACTCCCCACTGCCCACACGACTTCATGACGGTGTGGAAGGGACACCTGGAGACGGGGGCCTCAAAAGATCTAAAGCTAGATGAGACGGGTGCTTTATTGTGGGTCCTCAACTGTCCCCAGGTTAAATGTATTAGATGAAGCCATCTTAAGCAACAAGTTGGAAAGACAAGAAGTCCAGACACGAGCAAGGTGTGTGTCCCGTGTGGTGACAGCAGCCCTCAGGGTTAAGGCTTAGCACCGCTTAAAGGGCCAGATGAGACCGGGGGGCACTGGGGTTAACTCCGCCCCAGGCCTAGGAATGCAGAGGCCAAGGTGTGGGTCTCTGGACCACTCTTGCCGGGGCCTGGTGACCATCACCAGGTCTTGAAGAGGTCAAAATGGCCTTGGACATAGTGTGGTTTTATGTCCTGGTCACCACCTGTGTCTTCCAGCGCCCCTTTACTGTACCAAATCCCAGAGAGAATCAACTTTTAAAGAGAAAGAGTTTCAACTGACAGCTTCTGAGGTCATGGTCATCAGCCCAGGGCAGCGAATCACCGGGGCCGTGGAGGAGGAGGCGCTCACCCGGTGGGAGGCGTGGGAGACAGAGAGAAG
>RJWM01046215.1:0-12427 GCA_004363535.1 Dasyprocta punctata
ATATTTCAATTTGCTCCTGAGAGAAGAGGGAAATAGAAATAAAAGAGGACCAGGAAAGTAAATTGGTACTGGGTCAAAGAAATTAGCAAAAATTATCAAGGGGAGAGGTAGCCAAAAGATGTCACGGACATTGCACTATGAATCCTTCTTCTTATACCAAAATAGCATTAACTCAAAAAATTATCTACTATTCCAAAGATGAGAATAATAGAAATTTATGTAACAGTTACCAGTGTATATATATATATTATATATATATATATATATATATATATATATAAACTATCTTATATAAAAACTAAATTATTAATGTTTTGTTAAAGTTCATTCTCATATTTTTCCCTGTGGAAATTTAAACAAAAACAATGAGCTCTCCTATTTGTTAATATGAAGTCAATAAGCACAAACAAGAGATTAAAGAATGGAGAAATGTTTATTTCTTGCAGCAAGTAAGAGGAACACAGGCGATACTTCTCAAAGCTGTATTCTTCCTGAACAAAGAAAGCAGCTGGGTGTGGTGGCACACGTCTTCAATCCCAGCACTTAGGAGGCTGAGGCAAGAGGGTTGTTGTGAGTTCAAGAGCAGCCTGGGCTACAAAGTGAGTCCAAGGCCAGCCTGAACTGCATAGTGAGACCCTGTCTTAAAAAATAGAGCCGGAGATTTAGCTTGTGGTTTACACGCCTGCCTGTCAGACACGAGGTTGTAAATTCCATCTCTGGTACCAAAAAAAAAGAAAAGGAAAAAGAAGAAAAAAAAAAGAAAGAAAGGGATTTTAATTGGGAAAGTTTACACATATTCACATAAGAATGATTCATCCTCTAATGTAGAGAAAGGTATATTCTTGAACATGCGCAATTCAAGGTTGTGTATTATAGTGTTTAAAAAAATGACAGAGGCTGTGGAAAATTTAGTATTATAATGAGCAAAGTTTATTGTAGGTTATGTAAAAAGAGTAAGTCAGTGATTTGATGATGTTAGGCATTTCCTGGCAAGTCCCTCCAGTCTTAGCTGAAATAAAATGTCAACTTGTACACACGCTAACAACATTGGAAGAGGCAGAATTTTTTCTCCTGAAAGTATAGAAACTTGCCCTAAAACTGCCTGCCTAGTGTTTAATGTATTTGCTATTCTGAAATCAATGTGCATATGCCTATAAATATTTGCATATATGACATTTTATGTGATATATATCATATGATTTTATATGACTATCTATATACGTGCTTGTTCAATAAATATATATGGTTCAGTAAGTATATATACATATAGTTCAATAAATAATTGTGCAAATTGATTAGAATTTATATACTTAAACATATTTTATAACTTTTTACTTAAAAATATATTTTATTTCTTATTTTGATATATAAAGACATAATTTCTTTGTAGCTACAGTCTACTGTTCCATTTTATTAATAAGCCACAATAATATCTACCCTTTATTGGTATACAGCTATCATTTATATTTTATCAATATTATAAACAAATTGCAATGAGTCCTTCGGTATTAAATATCCTGGAGAAATTTGGCAGGCTACATATCTAAAAATTAAATAACTATGTCTTGGGGAAGGTTCATTGGCAATGCTCACTAAAATCAAGTTGCTGTCTGTGGTAATTTTGAGTATACACTTTTATCTGTAATGTATGAGTGTCCTGGTCTATCAATGTTAATAATTCTCACCAGAGTTTTACATGACTGCTAATTTTATCGTTGTGGTATAGTATTACATTTTGAAAATTTGAATCAATTTTGTTACAAAGCAATTGAACTATATTTCATACGATATTAGTTAATCAGAACATTTTCCTATGATTTTCCTGTTTATATACTTACTTTATTTTCATTTTGTTTGTCTTTTTTAGAGTCTTAACTCTAATCATTTGTTAATTACATATATTGGAAGAATCTTACTAACATTTTATTTTGTTTATTGTGTCCTATCTAACAAAGTCCAATGTATACAACTTTTGTCCATGAACAACTCTCCAGATAAATGTAGTTACTATATACTGCAATTAGATACTAATAAAAATAAAAATTATAAAAGTTGCCTGCTCCTATTTCACAACCTATTTTTCCTAAAAGCCTTCTAAAACTTTTTTGTAATTTCAGATACTCAAAATCATTACATAGCTATGTCTTCATTTATGACATAAAGGAGTGATATAAATTCATCCTATATGCAAATATGGCAAATTACTGATCACCATTAATTAAAGAGTTAGTTTTTCAGCACTGATTTGTAACAATACTGCATTATATATGCATACACATATACATCCTGTCTATATTATTGTTCCCATGTTATTATAAATATCTGATAATCACATTTTAAAATTATTAATTACAAATATTGGAACACTACTCATTTTTAAATTTATATTCTGTAATCAAAAGTCTTGTTTAATTATCTTATTTGTTCTACTACCTTGCCTGTATGATCATTTGCTTTTCCATATAAATTGTCACAACATCAGAGTACAATGACAAATATTTTTCTAATTATTTTTTTCTTATCACATTACGCTGGCCAGGACCTCCAATGTAATGTGTGTAAAAATGGTGTCAGTAGCTTATATAATTTCTCATAAAAATGCAACAATTTTAAATACTTTACCTTTGACTAAGAAACATCTTATTTATTTCTACTGGGTATTTTTTATTATGGTTTGGATATTCTCACCAATTCTAAGTTTCCTAAGACTTTTCATCTTAAATTAATGTACAATTTCAATCTTAAAAAAGTGGTCTTTGCACCAAAACAATCAAAAGAGTTTTCTGTACTCGATTGTTAATAGGTAAATAATTCTTCATAAATTTTCAACATAAAACATTCCTGGATTAAAATCAATTTCATTATAAGACATTTGTTTTCTTTTTAAAATGCTGTATGTGAGATTTCTGTCTCTATATTAAAAAATAAACTTACACTACAATTTTGGTTTTTCTTCTTGTTTTGTTTATTTATTTAGTTAGTTAGTTATTATTTTGGCTAGGCAGTTGTAACATCCTTATTAAAAAGTTCATAAATTTCTGTCTTGTCTCACTCTCTAGAAATATTTATACACAAGAAGTATGTATTTCTTCAAGGTTTTGTATGTCTTGTAGAGATTACTAAAAAAAAGTAAATGGAAAACCCACCAGGTACTCAATATTTATGGCAAAGTCAACTTGATTACACTTGTCTTCATGATTATGCTGTTAAAATATTGTATGTCACAAAATTTCCATTTGCTTTACTGTATTTTTAACAGTTAGATTAAAAGTATGAAAATTTCAAAATATTATTGTAATTTTTAAGGATTTTATTTGGATTATTTTAACTTTTGCTCTGTAAATTTTGTTGTTGCATTGCCAGTCATATTTTGATTTAGGGTTTTTACAACTTCCTGTTGAATTTTTTATTATGCCTATAGAATATTTATATTCTCTAATAATTTTGCCTACCATTTTTCTCAAACTAATATAAATATTCCAATTTTCCTTTGTATTATCTGACATACACTTTTATTTTATTTGCTTAAAAATTCTCTATTGTACATGTATTTGATATTTTGTTCTCACATTTCATATAGTATAATTATTTTCTATTTCCTTTATTTTCTTGACAACAGATATGTTTGCTTGATTTGATGCTATATTGAACATATCTAGGACAATGCTTTCATATGAAAAGTTCTCAAAGTTATTTGTTAAGTGAATTTTTTGTGATGTGTTTCATAAAGTATATTGAAATCAGTATCTTTACGATTTAGTTCAAGCTTATTGTCTTTTTCTTTTAACATGAAAGTTTCTTTCTTTGTTATTTTTGCCATAATTACCAACATAGTTGGATTTATTGCCTTATCTTATTTTCAGCTTTCAATTTTTGAACTTAATTCTAAAATTGGTTCTTTTTTTGTGACCCACTCCATTTCTTTGCTCCCTTCTTTTACGTGAATTTTCTTATTCTTATTGCAGGTTTGGAAATATATAGATTGTTTTAACTATTCAATGGTCACAGGCATCTTTACATATATACATGACTTAACAAAGTTTGTAAGTCAACTTCCCCACCTAAATATCAAATTTAATTCTAATCTCTCTCCTATCTTTCACGTAATTTTTGTCTACTGCATTACTTTATCTTTGAACCTTCAAATATTGGTCACAGTATTATCACTAGAGCCGCTGCTTACTCATTTAGCTGTGCTTATTACTGATTTCTTTTTGACTGTTAACTACATGCCACACCTTCCTCTGCTTCCTGCAAAACCTAATGTAGCTCTTCTTTTACTGATATTTTATTGAAAATGCCCTGGGTTTTATTACCTATTTCTGGAAATCTAATTCAATTTGTTATAAAATATTGAGTATCGATTATTGTCACTTAGCAATTGGACAATATTATTTCATTAATTAAATGTCTTTCTATTTGCTTTTATTATTTTTGAATTTATTTTTATTGATGTGGCTTGTCATTTTATTTGGTTCTTCATGGCTGAGTCACTTATCTTTCATCAAATGTGGAAATGATGAGACAGTATATATTCAAAAAGCTTCTATCTGAAAGTTTCTCTGCTTTTGCCTTCAAATAATCCTATGAGAAGTATTTTATTTTTAAAATTCTCTTAGATTATTGATTGACTGATTGACTGAATGATTGATTTTATACTTCTGTGCCACCATTCAGGGAAATTCTCTCAAAATTCCTTCCAGATTACTAATTATTGCTTTAATTCATGCACTCATTATTTTTATTTAATTGCAAATATTTCTTATTTCAAGTATGTATTCTTGTTCTTTTTTAAATCTGCTTTTTCCAAATATCAGAATTGTTATGTGCTACTTTATAGCACTTTTTCTATTCTAACTTATTTCATCCTCGTTATTTTATGCCTTCTTTTATTACTTTCTTCATTTTAAACACAGTAGATTTATTTTGTTAATTTGGCTAAGCTTTATTATTTTAAGATTTTGATCTCTCTTTGGTAAAAAAGAAATGATTCATTCATGGTACTTCACTGATTCATTTACATTATGATTTGTTATTAATGGAAGATCCTCTTATCAAATCTTACATTATTTTTTCCTTTACCTAATCCCACAGACCTTGAATTATAAGGGGGTGGCATTAAAGCTGTGTTAGGCATTTTCAGGGCTATCTCCGGATTACAATAACTGTTCTTTGCTAATTACCCAGACTGGGAGTTTTTGTAACACAGAGAGAGCTGTGTTCTTGCACTCTGTCACATGAGGCATAGGCTTTGTGCCATGATTTTTCACTGAAAGAAATCTTTTATTACCTGATGTCACAGCAAAGGATAGTCAAGATTTTTTGCTTTTTTTTTATCTTGCACAGCTGCTGGCCATGGTATATCTAATAACGCTTTCAATTACTGGGAAGTGCCTTGTGCTTTTAAGATCTGTGGCAACCTACAGTCTCACAAAATAACCAGAGGGTCCACTTCTGCTGATTCCCAAGTTTCATCCCCTCTTTTTGTGCCCTTGAGTTTTCCTGTCTTTCTTGCAAACTCAAATAATTGACCCATATTATTCAGCGCATCCAATTGTTTGTCAGAATCAAGATTTTTGCATTAGCTTTGGTGGAAATTTCATGGAACATGTATCTGGATTAACAGGGTACAGAATAGAAAGAACATGTGTAACAGCTGGATTTCTAAAGTGGATGCAAAAAGGAATTATCACCAGAGTTCACAAAAATATTGTAGGTTCATATATTCACAAGGCATGGGGTTGAGAGTTCAATACAAATGAGAAAAGATGGCTCTAAGCGAAGGTGCTGAATCACTGTGTCTTATAATAACCTACAAAAGGGGAAAATGATGCAAGTAGATTTATAAAAGTAAGGAGCATGGGTACAGCAATTTTAGGAGCTGCTTTCTTAATAATTCATACTTCCCAAAACAATATAATTAAGAATGCTATTAACAGACTTTACAGCAATAATTGAATTTTCAATTAATTAAAAGAAAAGCCCATTTCGCTAATATAATCTGATCTCATTTCTAATTACTAATGATCATGTAATGTAAATAACAGTGTAGGGGCAACAAACTTATAATGTAGCTATTTTCAGCCAATTTTAGGATTTATAAGCCATATCCATTTTCCAAAGAAAAATTGTGAGTATCATTAACAATCTTAGGAAATTTTACCCCTCTTTACTCTTATTTTTGCTCTAGGGTAAATCATTCAGCTAAATGAGCTATAATTAGGTCTGTGTGTGTACATGTGAAATATGCTTATACTAACACTTATGTCAGTGACATGAAGTATGTTTGTGTTTTGAGAGATGTGAATAACAATTGCCTGTTTAAAAGACTTTCCAGATAAAGAAAATGAAATTAAGAAGTTGAGTTGAAGAAATTTACCTGCAATTACAAACTCACTCAGGCACAACTGACCAAACTATGCCACTTAACTAGATGAAAGCTCTTTCTACCAGACTAGCTCATGGATGCTGTTAAAGTGTCATCAGTATAATTAAGAGGGCCAGACACCCTTTGAGGAAGTTCAATGGGTCAAAAACCTTTTTCAAAAAAGTACAGCATGTTATTTCTTTTTCACTTTTCTGATATTTGTACAGATAGTACAAATAAAACTGTGGGTAATCAAGGAAGTAGCTCCAAATTTTTCTACTAGTTATTGTCTTCTTCCCTTACACCCAAGGAGAGTGTATTTTTAAAGTTGGTTACTTTAAGAATGAAAGCAGTAAAAATACTTTTTATAAAATCCAAGGAAGTCAGTCATGGTGACCCATGACTGTAATCCCAGCTCTCTGGGAAACTGAGGCAGTGTAACCTCTGGAGAGTGTGTAAACCATGTCGTACTATGCTGCATTCTAATGTCCGGAGGTGGGCAGCAAACCACGGCTCTGCTGGAACATGTAGCTTCCATGATCCAAAACCCAGCATCTATAGAATAGCTAGAGCAGTTGTTTAAAATAAAAGAAAACAGTTTATTTGAAGGTAGAGAAAGGGGGAAGGGAGAGGGAAAGAGAGAGTGCAAATACAGCAGACAGCTAGTCTGAATGAGTAGATAGTATTGGAAAGCGAGTAACTTGTGGATTTCTTGCCTGTAGCAGCTTTTAATGGTATTTTCATTCCACCGTAGGCTTCTGGAATCTGGCTCCCTGGCTTGTCTTTCATCCTAATTTTGAATTTCTCCCAGTCATGCCACCTTTCCCTGTTTTTGGGTGGAGAGTAAGATTATAGGTGGAAGGACAAGTAGTTTAGGTTTAGGGATAAAGGGAAAGTTTTTGATTCTTATGTTAATTATACTACCTGGGACCATCCCAGACCTAGTTTCTTCCTAATTGCTGAAGGCTAGCTGCCTTTGTCTTTTGAATTCCTCAGAATCTAGCTGTGTCTGCTTTTCCAATTGCTAGTCTGGCTGCAGAGGTCATACAGGGAGAGGCTGAAACTGGAGATAGATCACACGTGTGAGGCTAAAGCAAGGCCAGCAAGGCCAGCCCCGAGAATGTGGAGTGACCAAGGTGAGCCACATGAACAAGCTGGTCTGGCTCTCATAACAGGAGGCACCCGAGGCAAGCCAGGTAAACAAGTTGTTCGGCAGAGGGGTTCCAAATGACAGTAGCCTCTGAGTGTGTAAATAAAGGTTTTACAGTTGTTGTGTAGTTCTTTGTTTCTCACCAGGAGAGGAGCATCCACCTGACCTCAACTTTCTGCATCTTGACACTTGCTTTTCTTTGTCTTCCACCATTCTTTCTCTAGAGTTTCAAGAGCTGGGCTAGTTGCAACAAGGTCAAAACTGTCTTTTAAAGTTCAGTGAGGCCTCATCCTATCTTTGCCCTACCTATAGTCCCCCGTCCCTATAGCAAGAGGATCATGAATTCCAGCCCAGCCTAGCCTTTGAATTCTAGTCCAGTCTATCCAACTCAGTGATTTAGTGAGACCCTATCTCAAAATTTATAAAACATAGAAAAAAAAAAAGGGCAATGTATGCAGTTCAGTATGAAAGCTCTGGGTTCAATCTTCATGACTGAGAAAAAAAATCTTAATCCTTGATTACAAATGGTTTTAATACTTTGTGTTACTACATAAGCCTACACACACACGATACTTTTGTTACATATCAAAGAATGGCAGTTCACTTGAGGAAAAGTAAGTGGTTGAGCAGAGAGCTAAACTAAGCCTTTTCTAGTAAAAGGAACATCTCACTTGAAGGAATGAATCACAACCCTGGCAATTCAGACTTGAATATTGAATATACACTGGTCTAAAAAAAATGAATGAAGTAAGTTTGTCACTTCAAATAAAACAGTTGAAAACTATTTGTTACTAATAACAAACTTCAATATTTAGAGTGAAAATTTAAATTTCGTGAATTTCTTGTCCATTAGTCTCAGCTTTATACATTTTTAATATTTGTAAATTTAGATTAGTAGTGTAGTATTATAGGCAGCTAAATTAGGTGGAAATATTAAAGGCAGTCAATCAGGAATAGGCCCTTGAGGGAGTCAGTGCAGAGGATGAGAACACATCCAAAAAAGATCAAAGTTACAATGGTCAGACTTACATACGTTCCTTAGGGATAAAAGGAAATTTGAGATGAGTGGTGCCACCTTTTGCGATTTATCATATAAATAAACCATTATCTCATTGGGGTGGATGATCCTCTTTCAACCACTAAGACTAAGACTAAGGCTACTAAGACTAAAACTACTAAGACCAAGACTATAGATTATTGACTAAAATTAATGTTGTCATCCATGTGCCCTTGCTACTATTGGATCAATAGTAGCCAGGCAGCTGGACTTGTAATTTTATTATTTGATTATAGTTTTGAGCCACATACATTCGTCTCATGATTTCACTCTACAAAACTTTCTGCTGGGCTTGGTGTCGCACTCCTGTAATCCCAGCAGTCGGAGGCTGAGGTAGAAAGATCATTGTGAGTTCAAGGCCAGTGTGGGCTAAATTGTGAGTTCAAGGCTCATTTGAACCACACAGAGAGACCACTGTCAGAGAAAGGAGTGGGGAGAAAGAGAGAGAGGAAGGAAGGAAGGAAGGAAGGAAGGAAGGAAGGAAGGAAGGAAAGAAGGAAGAGAGAGAGAGAGAAAAGGCAAAAATACAAAAATTTTCTTAGAGAATTGGAATCATTAGCAACCCATTCAGAACCCCTCCTGTCTCTCAGGAGCTATTCCTGGTTTCCATTTCTCATCCCCAGTAAATCTTCCTACCCTCAACCTCCCTTGTTCCCTAGAATTCATTCTTCAACTTCAGGAAACATGAACTTGGCTTTTCTGACATCTAGGAGGTTTGGAGTTATATTTTTCCTTATATCATCAATAACAAATGTGACTGTTTCTGATGTCAT
The DNA here is from genome assembly GCA_004363535.1 of Dasyprocta punctata. Classification (NCBI taxonomy): domain Eukaryota; kingdom Metazoa; phylum Chordata; class Mammalia; order Rodentia; family Dasyproctidae; genus Dasyprocta; species Dasyprocta punctata. The sequence continues at coordinate 9,348 of RJWM01046215.1, forward strand.
ATAATAAATGTATCAACACTTAGGACTTCATATAATTTAATAAAAGTGAATTTTTCGAATAGTGCATGATCATCCCAAATCATACTGGAGTCAAAGGTCCACTGCAAGATGAATTAATAAATTTTAATGTAATATTGTGCTCAAAATGTACTGATAGGACTAGTTAGGTTATAACTAACTTTTCAGAAATTGTCACTAGATGAGTTTTAGAGTAGTATCAAGTAATAACATTCCCATATGCTATGAAAAAGCTGGTAAAATATTCATCTCTTTCTAAATATATGCCTGAATAAGGCTGGATTTTATTTTATTTTTTTATTTTTATTTTTATTTTTTTTGCAGCACCGGGGATTAAACTCACAACCTCGCGCCTGCCAGGGCAGGCGCTTAAGCCACTGAGCCAAACTCCCAGCCCTGGTTTTTCGAGGCAGGGTGGCACTGTGTAGCTCAGGCCCACCTTGCGCTCGCGTTGTAGCCCAAGTCGGCCTCGAACTCACAACGGTCCGCCTACCTCAGCCTCCCGAGTGCTGGGATTAAAGGCGTGCGCCACCACGCCCGGCTAAGGCTGGATTTTAAAAAGTACTATACTTTGCAACAGAGTGAATTCAGGAGCAAACACTTGAACCCATATATCTATCATGCTAACAAGTTTCACAAAATGCAAAAAAATACCAATGTTCTCATATTATTGTTTTTGGAAAATGTAGGCTTTTTTTCCATTAAAATGTTCAGTTTATTTTCCATCCAATAAAGATCATTATTATTTTAAAATAAATCAACAAATAAGTATTTTAAATTTCTCTCAATATAATTTTCTACCATGGTAAATCTTAATGAGCATAACCAATCCACAGTGGCTTCTATGGTGTTTATCTTTAACAGTATAAAATATTTGCAAAATCCAAAAGTCTTGAGGACTGCTTCACAGACTAAACTCATATCTCAAATGAAAATGAACCCAGTAATCTCCTTATAGAGAAGTATATGGCAAAGCTACCTCTGCTAAATCATGAATGTGATTTCTGGGTCTTAGGAAGTGACAGCCAAAGAGAATGAGAATCTCAGAGAATAATGAATGAATATGATGCTGGAAAAAATAAAACTGGGGGTGGAAGGAAGGGGAAAAAATAGAAATGTGTTATGTACTTTCACAAAATTCACAACTGTACATTACAATTTCTTACACTGAATATAATCATTATGTCACAAACATGTACCAGTAAAAGTTTTAAAAACTAAAAATCTACAAAAATAAAAGAAAACAATGAAGATACTGTCACACACATCAAAAAAAAAAAAATTCAAAGTTGTTTTATAGCCTTAATCCCTTTCCCAGGTCTTAGAAGTAAGCAAAAAAGGAAGGTTTAAACAACCAACTTATTATTACTAGCAATTCAGTTCTATAAATAGGTCAATATTAAGTGTTAATGGAAGAGATTAGAGAAAATGATTTTGATAGGTGTAATACTAATTAGTCAAAGTGCTCAAACAAATCACTGAAACATGTCATTTTGTTTGTGCAATAACTGATACGATAAAACCAACAGTGAACAAAATTCCTGCCCTAGTGCTGTAGTGAATTATTAAACATGAAATGAACTTCTGAGCTCAAGAATGAGCTCATGTCTAATGGTGAGAGAGTTAACCTTAATGAAGAAAATATAAGGTAAGTAATAAAAATGTACCATGTGTTGTAAAGTATTCTATGTAGTAGTCAATATCAATTGTGTTTGGTTTTTATACTCATATAAATGACTAATTTAAAATTATTAATTCTTATTTAGAATTAGAATTTCATAAGCAAAATTTTCCTTTGTTTGTGTATGTGTGCTCATTTCAGAGTTTATTTTCCTAGATAATGACTGAAAGAATAGGGTAAAACAAGAATAATCAGTATAATACTTTAATTTTAAGTGTCTTAGTTCTGAACTCTCTATTTTAAAGAGATGATATTGTAAAATCCAATAGTGTTAAATTATATGGTTATAGCTGGTATCTGACTTTCACCTGATCCAAAATACAATTTAAATTCAAAAAAGGAAGTGGGTACAATACAAACTTTAACAATACAGAAAATTATAGACATTTTAATCATAATTAGCATGTGTAGTTGAAGAATAGTGATCACTATTCACTGAACACTCAAGAAACTAGTAGGGAGAAAATAAAGTCCTTATTACAGAGCTATCAATGACAGTATTTTCATCTGCTCATGTATTACTCTGATTTTCTTCTTTATCACACAATTCTATTTCCTATGCTTCCTTCATTTTTAAATGGAATTTCATATTCAGAAATTTTACATGGGACGCTGAGTTCCACACTGAATCTTCCATTTTAATTATGTGGATTAGGGTTACAGGAAGAGAAACAAAAACTCTAAAGAATTTAGAAAGTATAGAAAATTTAATTTAGTGAATGTTCCAGGGGTGTTTATGTGCTGGAAACCGCAATAGGAAAAAGGAAGTTCAAGAAAATTATGACTGAGTCCCTGCATCCAGAATCTTGTGTTCAGTGGGAAAGAAAGGTGACAATTACAGAACAAGGTACAAAATGAGACAGTAACTGAGACACAAAAACTGTGTGACATGAGTTTACTATGAAATAGTGATAGGAGAACATTAGTTGTTCTAGTGATCTTAATAAACAGAGAACAACGGAATCGAGGAAATATGTTTGTCTGCTAAAGAAAATGTTTAAAAGAAAAAAATTCTTCCAAATTCCATAATATATATCAAAGTAGAATAGAAGTAATAAGATAATCTTAAATTAATAGCAGGAATCTAAAAGAAAATGAATGAATCTTAATTCCAAAATAGTCAGCTTTACTCAAATTTTTCACCAAAGATAAATTATACAATCTAATGTTAGATCGAAGTTGTCCTTCAATATCCTCAGAAGATTGGCTCCAGGATTCTCAAAGATGCCAAGATTTGTGGATGTTTAAATCCCTTGTGTAAAATGCTGATATGTTGTAAATCCTCCACTTAATTTAAATCATCTCTAAATTACTTATGATCCCTAATGTAATGTAAATGCTATGTAAATTGTTATGCTTGATTGGTTAGAGAACAAAAAGA
>RJWM01046216.1:0-12427 GCA_004363535.1 Dasyprocta punctata
TGAGGCCTTGGTTCTGGAAACCTCATGTATTAGTTGGCATTTCATTACTTAACAAAAAAACCGACACCTACAATTTAAAGATTCAATTTACAAGTTTGTTTTGGCTCAGGAATTCAAGAGATTCAGTCCATAACTTGGGGGCACCATGGCAGAAACATTACATCAGAGGGACTTAGGAGAAGAAAACTGCTTAGCTCACAGCAGTCTGGAAGCAGAACAAGGGAACAACACCAGAGAGGAAAGGGTAAGAGACCTATGATGGGCCCCAAGTGCATGCCTTCATGACCCATGTCACACTAAAAATTGTGATTTACTAACTCCCCAGGAAGCTGCCAAGCCAGTCAAGTTGAAAATTAAACTTAAGCTTTACACTTCACAATTGAATTTTTGCCACTTTATATTAGTAAAAGCAGGTTACAAAGCCATCTCAGATTCAAAGGATGAGAGAAAAAAAGATTTCATATTCTGATATGAAGTTATACAACTGTTGATTAATATAAGCTTACACACCTGATATCAACAATTTTCTTTATGCAATCAGTATTTCTGAACCTAGACATGTGATTTACCATCCATGCATAGGGCATGCACACTTTTTAAAGCTATTTCATAGAAGCCAAAACCTGTAGTCCCCAAAGTTTTCTTGAACCTCCTGGAAGAAGATAGAAGCTTTACTAATTGTCTTTGCCTTGCTAGTGATCTAATTGTCAAAAGATCCAGGTATTTCCCTTATGAAAGTGAACATTTGTCATCAGGGCAAGTGTCTATTAGAAACTGAACCAAAGCCATTGTGATAGCTCCCAAAGGACCCATCAGTAGTAATGACTTTTGTGCTCTAGAGGCCAAGTTTTGTGTGAATGGAAGACCTTGATATAGAAAAAAATCTCCTGAGAGAACGCATCCCTACATGTGGGTGTATGTGTGGTTGTATATGTTTCACTACAGATGGAAGCAATTCTATGAAAAATAGACTTAAAATAACTCAATCACTTTAGATTCTCTTTTATATATTTATGTATATTTACATATTGGTAACCAGGGTAAACATTCATTAATCCTTGTTTTAATTTTCCTAATTATTAGAATTTTTTTAATATTATGCATAGAAACCATCTCCCTGATTTTGAACTTCCGTTGTGAAATGTTAGCTTATTTTAAGATACTCATAATTTACATTCTTTACATTCCTATTGCTCCTTATGGATGTATCACTTCTTTTAATTCATCACCAGTATAGGCATTTTTCTTCCTCATCATCAAGTATAGATACACTGATAGGTAGACAGATAGTTCTAGTTCTCTTTTACATGTGAACACAAAAATTAATGCTACTGAGATAGTTTTTGTCTGCATAAATTAATGAATAAAAGTTCTTTTACTAGCAGAAAATGAAGAATTTGGTCCCCTGACTCATAACTTATATTGTGATTATAAGATCTTAAGAAATAAGAAGACAGCATCTATGCCAAAATGAATTTCTTATATCCCCTTATAGCCTGAATATATCTTGTTACCTAACTCTGTATGAAAGAAGCACATATATGCATTTTTCAAATAAATATTTTACATAACATATCCATGTCTGCAATGTTCACTGGGAACTTTTCACATAAAGTACTTCATTATATTTTATCCTTACAGGACATATCATATATTATAGGGATTGCATTACACTTTGCTTGACCTTTTCCCTTTGGCTGGAAGGGTGCACCATTTTTACATGCTTTATTCTATTAAAAATATAATGGAATGGGTTTAAATACAGGGAGATAGACACATCAAGACTCCAACAGATATATTGAATCCTGTTGATCTAAGGATAGAACATATTCTTCTTAGGTCTTAATATTTTTATTGATAGTATAGATGTTATGATAGTACTGGCAAGTCAATGTTGCTTTAAGTATCTAGCAAAAATTCTTGCTTAAAACAAATATTATTCAGCACCTAATGTATACTAGATGCACAATGTTCCTGCTATGCTAGGGGTAGGCCAGAAAAAAAACTAACACCTTGGTCATGTGGAGTTTTTATTATGTTAGAGGACACATTATGTATGTATTAAGATAATACCCAGTATAAAAGTCTTTATAAGCAAACTTCTGTGTTTATTATTTTCAGATCTCTTCATACTTTCCTTATTCTTTAGATGTTCATTCAAATGTCACTTCTCCTAAGAAAGCCATTTTAAAATCTCAATTGATCAAATCTTTTCAAAGTGAAGTTCTTTCAAAACACATTTTTATTTTAATGTTACATTTTTATGCCTATTTATTTCTTCCACTTCTCTTCTCTTAGATTTTGTGCCATATAAGGACAGAAGCCATGACTTTTTTGCTCACATTGTATTTCCATAGCTTAATTCTTCTGAGTACCTAACAAGAATAGACAGTCTAGCCAGTACTAATTGTGTAAACACACTTGATAGATGACAGGATGATAGAAATGAGTAAGATCATTTTTGTCGTAGTAGAAAAATTCCCACTTTCTTCTCTTAAAACTATATAATTCAATCCTATGAATATTCATAAATCTCAGTGCAACCCAACAACCAGATAAAATCAGCACCAAAAGATTTAGATTGATTTAATCAGTACCAAAAAAATCCACTTAAATACATCTAAAAAGAACTTCATTGTCATCTGTTGTACTCAACTAAAGACCTATAGATAGAAATTAACTCCTTGTTGTCCTCAGAAGAAATTATTTAATACAGTAGTGATTAATAATTTGTGAGCATGTTTAACTGACTTAAATCCAGTATCTGGAGATGCTTATCATAGGATCAGGCACTTGCATTAGTTAAAAAATGGATTCCCACTAACAGTCACATGTGTACTTGAATTCAGATAAAGAATGGTATGTATTAAGTTTAGGTGAGAAAATGGGGTTCAATAAGTGGAAAAACAGAAGAACTAGTGACTAATATGGTAATAAATGGGTTTGGTTAAGAGTTTCTTTGAGAATTTTCTGGACTGGTTTGAGGAGTTGGGAGGAAAATTTCATGGCTTATACGTATGACTATATATGTATGTATATATGTGTGTGTGTGTGCGCCCATGCATGCGTGTAACTTTGTAACTGAGCATTTCTATGTGTTTTAGCTATGAGTATATGGATAAGTACATGAATATGGTGTTCTATCTCTATGTTCCTGGGTATGTTTTATGTATATTTGTATCTATGTCAATATGGTAAATATAAGCATTATATTAGAATGTACAGAAATCAAGAGGGCTAAAATTTTGTTCTTCACTTTGACTTCTCTCAAAGAAAGAAAATATTTGACGAGCAAAGATAGAAAGAAAAGATTTCTATTCATTTCTAATTTCTACAAGGCTGTTCTTTACTGTTTTCAATGTGTTACCTTTTTAATAGCAACAAAAAATTAACAAATTTTAAAATTGATACTTTATATCCTGCTATTTTTGAAACTGAAGGAAAGTCAAATGCAAGATTTTGAAAAAATGTACAGCTACTTAAGCATTCTCATGACCATATTGTCTAGTCCTAGCACAAATTTGCAGAATCAGCTTTTGAGCTCTAATCTTCTATACTATTGATTAGAATATATTTTTTGATTAAAGGCAAATAAACATGTTTGCATTGTGTCTCGGGAAATAAAACACAACAGCATATTTACTGAGACACAGAATTTTAAGTATCAGAAAATGAGGGAGTCGGACCACTCCATACCCATTGGTCCTGCTCAGCAGAATGCAAATCAGGAAGCTACTTAATCTATGGCATTGCTCTTAATTTTGCATCTAGATGTGTGCGCCTTTACAGCTCCAGATGCATTTGCAAAATTAAAAGCATAATTTATCTCCAAAAAGCAATAATCCATCAGGCTTGCGAGTTAGTCTTGATGAAAAAGTGGCTCTAAACAATGTTTATTCACTGTTGGGTCTGCCTTAAGAAGCAGGAGTAGGGTAGCAATCTCCAGTATCCAGGATGGGTTGTGGAAAAGCAAGTCTGCTCTTCTCCACCCTTCAAACAAATACAGGCAATTGAACTAGAGTTGTCCTTCCCCCCGTCCTTCACCTCACATTATCAGCCAAGTGATTAAAAATATATGAACTACCAGTAACGCTAGTGAGAACCCTATGACTGGAAGATTCCAAGGGCAGATGTTTTTCCTCTGAATAAATAGCCACATAATGCTTTTTTAAATTGTAAGCACCAAAATAGAAATGTTAAGTCATGAGTGAATTGTAGTTGAAAAATCACTTAGGAGAAATTACACAGAGACTCTTAAGGTACAGCACTTATAGATCAAATGGGAACATTATGTCCCATGAAGGTGTATGTCCATATCTGAATCGGAGAGCACAAGAGCAAGCCAGAGCTGGGATTAGATGATGTATAAGAGTCAGGAGCTTAATACAGAGTATGCTGAGGAGATATTATCTTCTATTGGTTGGAATACTTTTTAATCTCCTTTACCATTACCCTAAACTTTCCCAGGGCAGGATTATACAGTGATACTAATCACTAGGATTTGTTCACATTTGTTTTTTGTGATTAAATTTATCATTATCTTACACTTAAAAAAATCTGACAAACCACTAAGGAAAGATATTAAAATGTATTTACCAAGGCATTAAAGCAAATTGAGAAATAGCCGCATTTGAAGAAAAATACAGATTAACTGATTCATGTCTACCAGTCCTGTCTCATGTACCTTCGATTAAATCAGAATGCAATCTTACAGTAAGTGTGGATATGAATTAAAGTAGACAATAGGCAGGTGATAACACATTAGGGAATTATGGATGAAGGCTGTTAAAACATTTAACTCTGAAGTTTTCTTCAGATGAAGACATTTATTATATTGCCTGCAAATCAATTCAAATTGAAGTCATCAAAGATGTTAACTTAGAATAGCAGGGCAATCTTCATTTAATAATAAAGTAACTCCCTTATTGATGTACTATATTACTTTTAAAATAAAATTTTACAAAAATCAATGCTGAAGGAACACTCCCATAGCTCAGGAAATAACTAGGGAACATATTTTTGAAATTATTTTATGACTTTGACTTCCCCCCTTTATTCTCCAATATTTTTACCCTTATTTTAAGTTAAAGTGACTGTTTCTTTTCCTAGTGGAACACACATACTTTCCAAACATGTGTTATCTAACAAGCAATCAGAATTCAAAGGTTTTCAAGCTTCTGGTATAGATAACAATATTTCCAATAGCACATGGTATGTACCTTGATTTACATGAGAGGATATCTGTAAATGTTTCATGAGAGGATATTTTATATTAATCGATTCGGTGAGTTAGTTTGTCTATTTTCAGGATATAAAAATTAGCTTTTATTTTTGAGGGCTTATATGTATCCACTTCCTTTCAAAACTTTGTATTTAGCTCATGCTTTGTACCTACCCAAAGATCATGAGTGGTTTCTTTTGTTGTTCGTTTGTTTTTAATTATTACTAAGCACTAAATTTCTGGTTCATCTTTCAGCTATTTCCAATTCAGTCTATGGTGTCATTTTAAGGGAAGGGTTTTCTGTCTACATTTGTTTCAGGCCCTGTACAACCAACAGACTAATTTAAGACTGAGCCAGACTTGAAGTTGAATAAGAGTAAAGGAACTGGCAAGTTCTGTAAGTCAGCATGGCCAGAAGTCATATCCAGGAAGGTCATCCAAGACAGAAAGAAAAAGCAAGCTGACACAGTACGGAGTCAGTGAGACAAAGCAGCTATGAGCTCAAGTAAGGAGACTGGGGGACTCAGGTAAAGAATGGAATTCAAACTCAGTTGAAAAATTAAGGTCACACTTAACTACAAAATGTAATGTATACATTGAGTACTACGAATCTGTACAACAAAAGGAAGAGTATCAAAGATGGGAGAGGGAGGAGCAAGGGAAGGGAAAGCACTAATAAAAATCACAATGTGTCATGAACCTATGCTAACTTCCCAGAAGGAATGTAAGCATTATGGACTACACTCATGTATTAATACATTTTGATTTAAAAAGTAATATCACATTTCTAGTCATATGGGAAGATAACTGTGATTTGATGGGGTGTGTGTGGGGGGGAGGTCTATCATGACTTTCACTGAGGGTGTTATTTGCTCCACGACATTTAGCTGAACAGAGCATGTGGTACCAAGTTTTGAGTTGAAATCCATAATGACACATTCTTTCACTATGAATATTGAGCATTGAATTTTTGCACACTTGTCTTGAGTTCAGTAAATTTATAGGTGTAGTAGTAATTATATAAATTAAAATAAGGCAGATTGTAATAATGTATAAATGATGGTCCAAATACATAATGACAACGTGTTTTTGTTCTTCATTTATATATAACACATTGTGTTCATTCTAGAAACTAGACCCCTTTCTCATACAAGCCCAGATACTTGTATCTCATGTAAGCCACTAACCTACACTCTAGAACTTTTAGGCCTTTGAAATCACCAGGCTGAACGAAAAAAGAAAAGCAAGATTATTCTACTTCTGAAAAATCCTTGTCTAAAAATAACACACATTGTTGCCACAGTCCAGCCGGGCTAGGTCCACAGAGTCCCCGAAGGTGGGCTGAGCGTCAGCGCTTGGAAAACGGACACACAAACAGCTGAGAGACTGCGTGAATCTGCTTTGTGTATTGCTTCTCTCTACTACTACTGCTAGTACTACTATTACACTCTTACAAACTCTAACAGAATAATTTGTACTTTTTTTTTTTGGCAAAGGTTGAAAGTTTAGATAACAAGAATGAGATCAACAGGTGTTTCTATGGTTACATGGTTTCTATGGTTACGTGATTCATCATCATACATGATTTGTCAGCATAGGCAGAAAGTTTATACTTAGTTAAACACCTTGAAGTGTGTTTTGGCTACTAGTAGATTACTGATTGGTTTTAAATTGGTTCAATCAAGTTTCTACATTTACCTATGGGAAAAAAAATCTCAATTATTGTTTTAAAATATCAATCTTGACTTAGGGAGGTCTAATGTACTATAGGGGGTCGAATTGTTCTAAAGGCTCCATTGTGATAGCCTAGCTAAAAGCCTGCAAAACACAAGACCATATTCAGCCATGATTTAGTCCCCCTACCCTCCTGCGATGTTCTCACAGCTGCAAGAATGTGTTATTTACCTTGCTTCTCTCAAAAGACAAAACATAGTAGCATGTCAGCCACTCTGCATAGAAGTTCCCAGGCAGCCCCAGCCAGCTGGTTATTATTATGGTCATCAAAAGCTCTCAAACTTCTACTCTGGCCTTGGCCTCATCGGTCTGAGTCGGTATCAGACCACTACACCATTAATTGTAGAAAAACATTTTATTAACTATCCTTTTGTTCTTAGGGAGTCTGCACTTTGTTTACTGATTTTATGCATGGGAAAGAAAGAAGAGAAATTTTTTGAACTGGATCAGAGCACGAGTTAACACAGTAGTTCCCAAGAAACATTAACCCATTCCCACAAAGCCAATTTTTATGCTGCGGCCTTTTCTTAGAAAATGTCCTCATTCCATATTTGGACTTTGTCAGCAGAACATGGGTCTCTCTTTCCTTCCATGTTTGGACTTTGTCAGCAGAACACGGGTCTCTCTCTCCTTCCATGTTTGAACTTTGTCATCAGAACATGGCTAGAAAAGGACGCAGCACATTGTTGTATCTTCCATTCTAGTGAGGATACATTGTCACATGATTATATTCAGATGCACGTGGATCAAAGAAATGTAAAATCTGACTGAATTCTCCTTACCCAAGAATGACTCTATGCTCTAATAAGTTAAATGGTGACTACTTAAAGATGTAAGATCCTAATTCTGGAGACTGTAAATTTTACCTTGTAATTAAATGAGTCCCTGCAGATATTAATAAAAAAATGCCTAAAGGAAGAAGCAGAAAAATAAATGTGATATCAAAGTAAAAGCTTCTGCACAGCCAAGGAAATTATCAACAGAGCAAACTGACAACCTACAGAGTAGAGGAAAATATCTGTAATTCATATATTTGATAAGAGGTAATTGGCCAACATATAGGAGGAACTGAAACAATTCAATAATATTTAAAAAACCTTCTTAAAATGTGTAAAAATTAGCTAGGTGTGTGCCGCGTCCTTTTCTAGCCATGTTCTGCTGACAAGGTCCAAACCTGGAAGAAAATAGATCCATGTTCTGCTGACAAGGTCCAAATATGGAAAAAATAGACCCATGTTCTGTTGACAAGGTCCAAACATGGAATGAGGATATCTTCTAAGAAAAGGCCGCAGCATAAAAATTGGCTTTGTGGAAATGGGTTAATGTTTCTTGGGAACTACTGTGTTAACTTGTGCTCTGATCCAGCTCGGAAAATATTTCTTCTTTCTTTCCCATGCACAAAATCAGTAAACAAAGTACAGACTCCCTAAGAACAAAGAGATAGTTAGTAAAATGGTTTTCTACAATTAATGGTGTAGTGGTCTGATACCAACTCTGACTGATGAGGCCAAGGCCAGAGTAGAAGTTTGAGAGCCTTCAATGATAATAATAATAACCAGCTGGCTGGGGTTGCCTGGGAACCTCCATGCAGAGAGGCCCACATGCTACTATGTTTTGTCTTTTAAGAGAGACAGGGTAAATAACACTCCTTGAAGCTGTGAGAACATAGCAAGGGGAAAGGGGAGCTATATCATGGCTGATTATGGTCTTGTGTTTTGCAGGCTTTTAGCTAGGTTACCACAATGGAGCATTTAGAACAATTCGACCCCCTATAGTACATTAGACCTCCCTAAATCAAGATTGATATTTTAAAGCAATTGTTAAGATTTTTTCCCAAAGGTAAATAGAGAAACTTAATTCAACTAATTGAAAACCAACCAGTAATCTACTAGTAGCCAAAACACGCTTCAAGGTCTTTAACTAAGTGTAAACTTTCTGCCTATGCTGACGAATCATGTAACCATAAAAACCATGTAACCATAGAAACACCTGTTGATCTCTTTCTTGTTATCCAAACTTTCAACCCTTGCCAAAAAGAAAGTACAAATTATTCTGTTAGAGTTTGCAAAAATAGTAGTATTAACTGTAGTAGTAGAAAGAAGTAATAAATGAAGCAGATTCACACAGTTTCTGAACAGTTTGTGTGTCTGTTCTCCATGCACTGATGCTCAGCCCACCTTTGGGGACTCTGTGGACCTAGCCTGGCTGGACCGCAGCAGGTGTGGTGGCACAAGTTGGGCATGGTGGCACATGCCTTTAATCCTAGCACTCTGGAGGGTGAGGTAGGAGGAGCGCTGTGAGTTCGAGGCCGACTTGGGCTACAACTCGAGCACAATACCTGCCTGAGCTACATAGTGCAACGCTTCCTTGAAAAACTAGGGCCGAGAGTTTGGCTCAATGGCTTAAGTGCCTGTCTGGCAGGCGCAAAGTTGTGAGTTCAACCCTTGGTGCTAAAAAAAAAAAAAGAAAAGAAAAGAAAAATTGAATGCAGATGATTCTGAAAAGAAGACACTCAAACGACCAATAATATATGAAAAAAAATGTTCAACATCACTAAGTTTCAGTGAAACATAAATTAAAACAACCAATGAAGTGTACTCTCACTCCAATAAGAAAAGCTATCATCAGAAAGACAAAAAATAAAAGAAAGAAAGAAAGAAAAGAGAAAATAGAAAACATGCACACTGTTGGTAGAAACTTAAATCAATTAAATCACTATGAAAAATAATGTAGAGTTTTCTCAAAAATAATAAAAGAAACAGCCTATGATTCCATCATCAAACTGTGATGTAAGTAACTAAAAGGTGTGATATGAGAAGGTTGAAAAGATATCTGTGCTCCTATGTATATTGCAGCACTATTTGTAACAGCCAAGATATGGACTCAACCTAAAATGTGCATCAACAAATTCAGGGATAAATAAAATGTGATACCCATACAGAATGGAGCATCATTCAGTATTTAAAATGAAAAAAATCCTCCATGACAACACCAATGAAACTTTATGAAATTTAGTTAAATCAAAAATGACAGGAACAAAAAGACAAACAGCACATGATCCCCCTTATATACTACAGAATGTAAAAATACTAAAATAGAGAGTAGCATGTTTGTTGCTGGAGGCACAAGGCAGAGTTGAGGAGATGTCGGTCAAAGAATACAAAACAAACAGGAAGAATAAGTTCACAAAATCTACTTTACAGCATGGTGACTACAGTCAATAATGAAGTATTATATTCTTAAAAGCTCTTAAGACAGTAGATTTTAAGTATTATCACAACAAAAGGTTATATAAATTAATGCGTATATTAACAAGATATTTCACAATGAGTTTATATTTCAAAGAGTATTTGTAAATGATGAATATATAAGAATTTGTCAATTTAAATAAAGACAGCAATAAAACATTTAAAAAAGTTTGAAAGATACTGATGCAGAGAAGAGAAGGAAGGATAGTGAACACAATGAAAAGATTAATTAGGTAGACAGACACAGTCAAGGAATGCCAGCTATGAGATAAGGGTTCCAAGAAACACTGCACCTCCATTGAGTTCCCAGTAAGATTTTGTTTCATAAAAGATGCCTTAGCAAGTGCTCAAATCACTTTGCACATGAAGAACTCAGAGCACTGCTAGTATGACCCTTTTTTCTTCTACATCTAGTATATGTGAACTGTTTTTGGAAAAGTTTAGGCATGCACCAATCATCCTCAGGTGTGAACCCTACTTTGTCTACTTGAAATTTCACAGGGGCAAGCGGAAAGGCTTTCCTCTGTGCCACAAGCTGAGGTACACGCAGCCACATTGCCCACACTGGCTGAGAAATGAATTCGCTAACCATAGGCAACCAATGCATCAAAGAACTCAATCTTCCCCACTTGCTGTGAGTAAGGACAGCACACCCTGAGTGTGGTGCACATGTTTTTGGCTCTGAGACCACATACTTGTCTCTTTCATAGGGGGCACTTACTGTTTAACCTTAGCCGTGTCGATCAGTTTAAACTGGCACAACTGTAAAAGTAAATGGACTTTATTTGGCTCTCCGGAATTTCAGTTTCAGACACAACTGGTAGAAAAAGCAAGAACTTATGTAGGCAAGCAGTGTTTATTTACTACAAAGTAGTAAGCAGACCCTTTGTACAAAACTTCTATCAAATATTGAGAAAGAACCAGCTACACATGACAGAGGCTACATGAGCAATAAAAGACAAAGAATGTACACACAAAGTAAAAATGTACATCAAACTAGAGTTCAACAGTCTCTCGATACATTGAGTTTCTCGACATACTGTCATTATCTAGTCATTCCAGAGATGTGAAATTAAAAGGTAAAGGTGATTAAAATTTCATCTTCTCAGGCAGTACTTTGAGATATCCATTAGTCATCACTTCTTAATGCATCTTGACTCCTTTTATAAAAGCTCTTCTGGTGTTCCTTTATGTGATTTTGTAATCCATATTCACAGCCAAACTACTATCATATTCTGCCCTGCAACATTACTTGACCATCTGGTAAAACATGAGAATCCACCAGAAGCTAAAAGAGGGAAAAATAGATTCTCCCTTTGCCCTAATATTGCTCTGATGACAGCTTGATTTTGATCCAGCGGAACCAATTGTAAACTTCTAGTCTACAGAGTGCTGTGGGCATAAATTTCTGTTGTAATTTTTAGAAAACACAGAAAACCTTCATACTATTTTCAAGAGGTGGATATGTTGGTTATTTGGTAAATGGTAACTTTAATCTTAACCTCATTAGTGTGGATTAAAGGAAATTATTGTGGATTAAAGGAAGTAATTCAGATAAGAAATGTAGTATTAATTCAGATTTTAGGTCATTTACTAAACAAACTCCTAAAGTTTGACAGTAATTCAGTAAAGTTAGGGCGGCTAATCATACCCATTCTTTCATTCCAATAATAGTTCTTGGATATAAGAAGAAAGCATGATACTGTGTTCCATGGTTGACCAAGTAAGTGTCTGTGAGAATCTGCAGCAAATGTATTTGTCACCAGTTAGTGGGTGGCTAAGATACAGGAAGGGAAGCTTAAAGAATTGCTCATCTAAATGGAATATGTGTAAGTTACTACAAGTCAAATTAGCCACTCATAAAAAATGGTTCATGACCTCTAAAGGGTGAGGCGTCTTCTTTCAACTCCTCTTTTTCCTTTTTTCAACATATTATTTTTCATGAAGACATGGGCAGCTTGAGGAAGGTAAGAAGTTAAAATTCCCTAAATAACCTCTTTTCTTCATATGTAATTTGTAAAATAGCAAACTGGAGAATAAATTCAAAATAATATTCTGAAGTGAAAAATCTATATTGTTGGTACATTTTACTCATCTTTTTCCCTTTCATATGTGAACATTCAGAGGTAACTCTTCCTTCAAGTCATTAAACCTATTATACCGCAGAAATCCTCTAGGAATATTTACCTAAATTATAGATCCACATCCAGATATAGATATAGAT
>RJWM01046217.1:0-12424 GCA_004363535.1 Dasyprocta punctata
ATGCATTTGGGTCTCTAGTGGGACCCTTGCATGATATTGCTGTGGGATCCAGGCCCTCGGCTATCCTGGGTCTTAGTGTTGTGGACAGATTCTCCTGCACCGTCTTGTGTTTAACTTTGGGTGATTATTATAAAAACAGTATTACAAATCCTGTGTCCTGTATGTAGTTGTTCTCCCTGTAACCCCTGACTACAACACCCAGTAACCCCATCTCTGGTTGGAAGTTTAGTGAGCTGGGTTCACCACATTGTACCCATCTTCACCACCACATTCTTTGCTGCATTTCCCACAAATCTTGAGAAGTGATGTGCATGACCTCCCATGTCCACCATTGATGAAGGGAGATCATGTAAAGTGAACACAGCATGGAGCACCATTAAGCCCAGAAGAGAAGGAAATCCTGTCCTTTGCGACAGGGTTTGTGAACATGGAGGCCGTCATACTAAGTGTCCAGCCCATGGTTGGGAAGAAAATCCATGCAATTTCACTTGAAGTTGGGTTTCCAAAGACCAAACATAGATAGGAGGTTAGAAGCAATAACAGAAGCAATTATTACAGCATGGACTTCGGGCACTGTTTCAGGCATGATATACACACATTTAAATGAACAAAATTTTTATATATCCAATGACATTAAACAAATATAAGCAATCATGTGACACAAGCCAGCAGCTAGACTTTCATAGTGAATACACAGTATCCCAAAGCCAAAATTTGCTAGAAGGGAAAAACATTTATCCATTTGAAAAAACATTTTATGTAAAGACAAGTAAATCTCCATGTATTTTATTCATCTGATTGCAGTAGTGCATTTGTTTGAACTACAAAAAACAAAAAAATCCCTTGCATTGATGTATGATTAGAAAGGGAAAGGAATATTTTAATCATACTTTCATATGATTTCTGATATTTGTCACTTGTTCCACAGTAATGCAAAAATACTTAGGATATTTTGTAGAACGATTGAAATTGAAAGACTAAAGCCCTATTAGTGAGGGCTTCTTTCATGATCTGACTTAAAGTTTTCAGACTTCAATAGGAGTCATGCATAATTTTGTAACATCGAGTACTGGTCATCTGAAAAACATCATTGCACAGAGGAGAAGCCACTCTCTCAGATGCCACACTTGACTATACAAGGCCAAGATGTTTGGATTTACTGTAGTGTCAGTACATTATTTCATAATGAGATGTGAACTTGACAATGTGTGGACTCTCCTGTGAGGTATAAAGTATTTGTGACTACTTCCATATTGAATAGTTGTTTATCACACAAAATTTAGTTCTTAAAATCTCTATTGGAAATTTAATTAGTCTCAATTATATGTCGAGGAATGCTCACCAATTAAAATTTAGAGAAAATGTAGTCTCCTTGAAGACTGGGAGCACCAGGTCCACAGAGCTCATTAGAAGTGTGACCCCCACATGTCCTCAGGGAACACGCACCAGGGCTGCAGTGATTTCAGAAGCTGGGCTGCATGCATGGTCCAAGAAACAAGCAGGAGCAAGGATTTTGTCGAGTCTCCTAATGCACAGAAGTCATAATCTCCAATAAAGTTGGACTCATTAATTCACTGCTCAGGTAAGCTTTTACACATTGCATGCATTTCTATTAACATTAGAAATGCATAAATCACATTGAATCACCTGTGAAATACTTTAAGATCTTAAGCCAGTGTCACTGTTTCAGTTCCTAATGATCTTTGTGTGCTTGTAGAACAGACGGATTGTGTTAGATTCTGAAGTTCATTTCAGGCAGGTAGTTCTCAAATGCTCTGCAAAGATCTGTGCTTTGTATTTAGTATAGGTCACAGACAGAAATCATAGTGATTGTTTAATACCTTGGAACAGGATCAGTTCACACAAATTCAAAATTTTTGACCTGGAATTAAAAAGGAAAGCTAAGAAATCTACAAGCAGATGAAATTTATGTGGCATTTCATGCAAATCAAACCAGAAATAGTCTTTAAACTGACAAAAACTGTTCAGATGTCTAGTATTATTATCATGGGCAATTTTTAACCTTAGCATCATTCTTAGATATTGTAATAATCACTCTAGTTCCTTAGATATATTATTATCTTTTACCTATATAATAATTTGTGGAGAATTAGTATTCAGAATCATGGTGCAGTCCACATTTTAAACTGTGAGCTTAATAATTTCAAAAAATACTGCTGCGAAATGAATGATATTTATAAAGAACAATCCTCGGATGTCCTTTGCTCCACTGGATTATGGTGATTATGAAGAACAGAAATTTAACTGAATTTGACATCCTCTACATATTTCTGAAAAAAAGACAGAGAATGGGGAGGAGATTTTTACAGAACATAGTGGTTATTTTGATAAAGGAAAGTAAAATTAAGCATGAGTGTAGTTTGCAAGAGTAACCCAGTATATGTTGCTAGCTTGGAGTTTATCAATTAGTACTGGTTTCAATAGTAACTTTCTGGGCTTAGAGGTCTTCTCATTTAGAGTAATTAAGCAAATAAAGGGAACTGTATGCTATACAAAGGATTCTCAGAGAAATCAATTCATATAAAATATTCTCTAAATGACTGGGAAGCCATATGAATGTGTACATAAGCAAGTTATCGTTATGCATGGGAAAGAAGGAAAAATTATAAATGTTTTCACAATATCAATTTACATATATTGTATTAACAAATATATAGAATAATATTTTATGTATCATAATATTTCAATTCTGTTTCTCAACAGTGAAAGTAAAATAATATTGAAATTAGGTCTCTATAAAATTAATTTTAGTTCTGAAAATATCTCTAAACAAATAATTTATGATTTTGGATGCTTCAAAACAAGTGTAGATGAATAAACTAAACTGATAACAACAATTTTACAATGAGATTTTATCAAAGATTTGAAAACAAGTAGGAGGAAGATCAGCAGAGAAAATTAGCTCCTAAATACAGATTAGAATCTATGCTTAGTGGAAGGTTGCATTTTGGAGGAATATTTTATGCAGTTTGTTCATTTGTTTGTTTGTTTGTTTGCTATGGGATAAAGAATGCACACAAGGAAGTACAAAACTGAAACAGTCTACACATTGCCAACAGAAGTCTAGAAATTTTATGACCTGAATCAAATTTCTTAGATCACAGTGCAAAGGGGGAAAGAAAGGAGTCACACTCACACTTCTTCAAAGAGCCTGAAGTGAGAGAATGGTGTTTTGTAACCTGCCTGGTATCATGCTCATACTATGCACGTAGAAATTAACAGGATATCTATCGGCAGCTTGGGAAGGAAAGAGAAACATGTACGTTCACTAGGTTTCATCATACGTCATTTTTTTCAATCTATACTCTATAGCATTCCTGAATAAAATCCACCCTGCAGTTCTAATGTGTGCTCTATATTCTGCTTTATTAAAGCACCCTCTGCTCACTGCAACTTCTGACTCTGTGGAAACCACAGCAGGCTGGCAGACATGGACAACCTCACCGTCTTCACAGAATTCTTCCTCATGGGTGTCACAGACTTCCGGGAGCTCCAGCTTCTGCAAGGTGTGCTGTTCTTAGTGATTTATCTGGGAGCGTTGATAGGTAATCTTGCAACTGTGGCTCTCATCAGGACAGACACACGTCTGCACTCTCCCATGTACTTTTTTATAAGCAACTTATCTCTCCTAGACCTCGGTAGCATCTCATCTACTGTTCCCGAAGCCGTAGTGAATTCCATGACCGGCAGTAAGATGATCTCCCTATCAGAGTGTGCTGCACAGATTTTCCTATATATTCTTTTTGCAGCTGTGGAATTTGCATTCCTGGTGGTCACTCTGCTATCCACACAGGCTGTATGTTCAGGCTTCTCTTCACCAAGACCAATGTGATCCACCAATATTTCTGTAATGTACCTCAAATTCTGAGAATTTCATCTTCAGATGTCCAGTGCTCTGAATTTGTAATCCTTGCTTTAAGTGTTTGCTTTCTCTCACTATATTTTTCCTTCATGTTTGTTTCGTATGTTAATACATTTTCAACTGTGTTTAAGATCCACTCAAGAGAATCACGTAACAAAGCCATATCTACTTGTACCTCGCAGCTGGCCATTATGCTTTTGTTTGTCATTTCTGGGTCAGCGGCTGTTTTAGGTCCCACTGTAAAGAAACCATCTCTTAGTAATCTTCTGACTGCCATGTTCTACACCATGGTGCCCCCATTCGTGAACCCCATCATCTACAGTCTACACAACAGGGAGATTAATGGTGCTTTAGGAAGAATGATCTCAGTTCATTGTCAAATGTTTTCTTGACTAAAACATAAATATTAAAATATCATTGGTAATGAATTAATTTATTTGATGTATATTGTTACTTTACAATCTACATGTGAGTTATCTATTTCAGTCATTGTCATATTATTCTGTCTGTACATCTTATGGTGTAGAAAATAACTATTTCTTTTCTTCTTGCTGAGTATTTTGTAGAACTTGTTATGTTATACTCATTGTCTGAGACCCTGGACATCTGGCCTACATTGCCAAAATGTTTGAATATATTTGGAATCTCTTGGAGCTGAGAGCAATGTTAGACATCATAGGGAGCCAGGCATGCATTATGTGTTCCATGTCATAGAAGCCTGCACTGTTCAGTGAACCTTGGGTGTTGGATCTGATGGACATGGAAAAGGCTCATGAATGAGTCATCCTGTAAGAAGATACTGCTGTCTGCATTGTGCCCTTTTCTCTTGCTCTTCCACTCAGCCTAGGAATAGTAACAAGGTGATTCTATAGGACCCAACTCAGATCTGAGGACACACTGGGTGAGTAACACTGAGATCCTTGACAAACCCTTCTGCTGCATCTGGTGAAATGCTTTTGATTCACTCAATGAAAATTAGGACACAAAACAACTGACCTTCGAAAACTTGCATCCTGGAAGTTTTAAGGTTCTCACTTCATTCTGAATGAAAAGATGCAGTCTGTGATTGATTCACTCAGACTTTGACTGTAATGAAAAACATAAATGAGACTATAGCATGGAGACCAATGGAATGATAATGGCTTTTGGGATTTACCTGGAGAGCACCAGATAACAATTGTGTGTGTTGTAAATTTTTCTCAACAGTAGTGTGTACAAGTGGATTCATGCATAGAGTAAATCATTTTATTTTTTCCTGAGTCTAAAGTGTTGAACTTGCATTCTAGTGGTGAAGATACGTATTATTTTTACGTGTCAGAATTGAAGTATAAGTTCTTCAGATGTTTCATATAGAAGCCTCACCTGGAAAATTCTCAGCATGGAATCCCTGCTGTTCATTTCCCACCAGTCTGGTACTGGGACCACAGGAGCACCAGGCTCCCTGCGTCTCGGCACTTAGTTTTTCACAGAAGCAGGTAGTGCTCAGCACCATGAACCTCCTATCATCCAGAACTCAGCCTGGTTTAGTTCTCAACGTGGCTCACCCTCCTCTGATGCCTGAACTACAGCAACTTGCTATGTTTTATCACTGAGGAGTCCACATCTCTTTTCTAACTTTATGTATGTATAGGTGAAAATTAAAACTGTATGTATATACGTATGGTGCAAAACTCGACTTGATTTCTGTACCTGTGGAAATATTAGCTTCAACCACACTAACATATGCACATTTCTTTTCAAAACATGTCTGTACATACATCATTTATATAGCTGTTTCCAATGCAAACATCACTTTCATATTTATATTTAAATAATGCTCATTCAAAGGTATGATGTTAACAATTCTCAATCTTTTTTGTTGAACATAATTTATTTTGCCTCCAGGCAAATGAGCTATGGCAAATGGATGACATCCATCTCAATTTGGCAGATTTCAGTATGTGCTTGTTAATGTAGATACTGACTCTCATTTTACACATGCTGTCTGCCATACAGGTGAGACTGTGCAGCACATACAACAACATAGTCTCAGCATTGGCAAAGATGAATTTTCCTAAGAAAATAAAAACTGATATTGGCTTTGCCTATTCAAGAAGGAGCTTTCTAAGGTTTTTGCTCCAATGGAGTGTTAGTCTTTCCACTGCAATTCCTCAAGTCCACAAGGATAAGCTATTGTTGATCATGCATATTTAACATTAAAGTGACAGTTACAAAAACAAACAGGGGGAATAACTGGTCATAAGCCACAAGATCACTTGAGTTTATGATGATGACCCTTGAATTTTTGAAACTTACTGGTAATGTACATAGCACCCTGGTGGAATTACATCTGTTAAAACTTCAGGAGCACGGGAAAAGGAGAAGACACAAATTTTATGGCTTGTGGAGATGGGAAAAATTCAGGGACCAGTTACCTTGTTGGAATGGCAATGGGGGTGTGCTTGTGTCATTTCAGGAAATGAACAGTGTGGGTACCTTCTAGGAGCACGCGAGCATTGAGAAGTCCTCCCCATGATGCATCCACAGAGGAACTTGACTCCTTTCTCTTCATCAGTGAAGTCTTTCTTCAGAGGACAACTGAGGAAAACTAACCAGGAGACAGAGTCTTGTCCATCATCAACACTTATCTAAGACAAGAATACCTTGTATTTATCAAGGGCTTTTATGTAGACCCTCTGGGTGCATCTCTGACTGCTGATCACAGCTACTCCACACTTCAGCCAGACGTTAGAGAGCTCCTTGGCCATCACTCCCTCATGGCAGTTAGGAGTGCTTCTCCTGGAGTCGAGTGGTGTGAGTTACAGTATAGACTGTCAGGTTGGGTTAGGGCCTTGGAAAAAGCCAGTGCAGAAACATTGTGACTGCGTGTGGAGGCATAGTCATTAAAGGCTAAACCTCAAGACAAGAGATAGAATATTTACACTTGTGTACTTACTCTAGTGATACACAGCAGTGATTGATATTCTACTGCTGCTATTGTAAAGCAAAAAGGGGACAATGTGGGTGTCTTGGTTACTTTTTACTCCTTGCTGAGACAAAACACCTGACATCCAAAATTAGGGAAGGAAATGTTTATTTATCTTACAGTTTCTAGAGGTTTTGGTTCAGAATCAGCTGGCTCCAAGGCAGGGTGCCATGGCACAAGAACAACACTTCAAGGCAGCAGCAAGCAAAGGCAGCCAGAGTCAAAAAGGGGCCAAGAGCAAGCTTCTTCTCCTCCCTTATATTGTACACAGGACCCCCCCACCCAGGGTGGGTGTAGCTTCACAAACATCCTTGCCCTCCTTTGCTCAGGCTGAGGATGTTTACAAAGTAAGACCCCTGGCTCCCTGCTGAGTCTCTCAGTTAAACTTCTAAACTTCTCAAGTTGACACAATGTATCAACCATAACAGTGGGAGACCAGATAAGAAGACATAAGTCTGGCTGGCCTCCTGTGGGAACGTTAGGGAGAAAGGGGACATGGAAGCATGTTGACATGCTGCAGGAAAAATATTAACAGACCAGTGATCCTGCTGTTTACCCAGACACATACCAAGGGTGGTGGGATACGAATGAAACTTGTGTTCCTCCTATTTCGTGTATGCATGTCTCAGTGAAGAATGGCAGGGTAAGTCAGTCACACAAGGAGTCTTTGTCAAAGGCAAACAAGAGCTCCCTCACTCTAATTCTGTGTCTCTTTGTTTTTCATCTTTGTTGCTCTTTGGTCAGGGAAAATCTCATAGACTGTCTCCTACACCGAAGAGTTTTTATCATGAATGCTTGGTGGACTTGTTAAATGCTTTTAAATCAGTTTCGTGATTCCTCAATAAAACCAATACTGTCACCTAGGAATCAGATCCTAGTGGCTCTTGACAAGTGGTAGAACCCAGTTCAACAGTGTAACTTACTGGAGGTCAAGGCTATGCAAGTTGATACTGTACCTTTCTCTACTTTTCATGATTTGAATGATGGTTTAGGCATTTGAGGGACAGACAATATGCTTTTTGGCACATGTACATATTTGCTTAATGCCTATTTGAAAGATGTCATACATTTATCAAAAATAATTCAAGAAAAATGAGAAAGTGAAATAAAATTTCCCTTTTAACCTTTTGTTTAGTAATTAAAGGGTTGTGATTACTTCACAAACAAAACAATAAAAAGAAAAAAATAAGAGAAAACAGGTAGTAAAACAAATGGAAAATAGGAATATAGGATCATCAAAGGGTTGAATTTATCTACACTACTCCTTGCTCCTTGTTTTCAATGTTAAATAAAAGTCAAACTTTGCTATATTTCACAAAATAAACTCTTGTATATGTGCAGAAAAGAACTTCTATTAGGATTATTAATACACACATAACACATATACTAGTATCTTAGTTATTCTTCCAGTCGTTGATACAAAATATCTGACAACCAAAGTTAAAGGAGGAAAGGTTTATTTAGCTGACATTTTGTAGAGGTTTCAGTCAATAATGTGATGGCTCCAAGGCTGGGTGGCACTGCAGACAGGCGATGCAGAGGAGAACCTGTTCATTACTGGCAGAAGTTAACAAATAAGGGATGACCACAGTGCTATCTAACTCTTATCTTGTAATTTCCCCAAGATTCTTAGGGAGAGTAGAACTCAAACTCTTAGTCCTGGGGCCCTACATAAAAGGGAATGTGCCCAGAATTTCCTTGCATGATGTATCAATGTCAGTGTCACACACTTTAGATCCAGCCACCTCTAAGAAAGTCCAGCCCATGACCACATGAGGCTTTGAGAGGACATGTAAACGCAAGGTGTATCAACTTGTACCTCATTAACCTGAAACTTACGCTCTTGATTCAGCTGGATATACAATATACAGGAAATTGTAACCAACAGACTTAAAGGCATATTTATTGGTATTATTTGGATGATAAGTGCTATCTATCTCTATACTAACGCCAACATAAAAATAAATAAAATCAGAAAATAAAGTGATAAAACACAAAAAATGCAAAAGTTTAGAAAAAAATTATTATAAGGTGGTCTATCATTCAGATGTTTTCAAATATTTCACCATTATCAATACACACAGTTTAAAACATTTAATTTAAAAGACATTTATATATGCATGTATACATATATGTATATACACATACTTGTATGTAAAGTAATGAGACCAGCAAAAGTGCAATTAATTTTAAAGGAGTTTGAATAAATCATTCTATCTAATTGAAAGACTTACTAAATATACATAAATTCTAGACCAGATGTTTCACACAAGTAAAATGCACATGCACACACACACACACACACACACACACACTCTTAGCATATGCACAGCATCCTTTCAAATAAAAGGAACTGTGCCCAGAATTTCCGTGCATTTGATGGTGATCTAATCACACTGTCACACATTCAGTAACCAGGTGTGGGCACTGCTTTCAGGAGGCCTTCTCTAAAGGGCCTCCCCATGCTAACACCACCACCTTCTCCTGGCTGGGGACGCGGTGCAGCTGCAGGGGGCAGTGTGCTGGGCAGTATTCACACACGTGTGTCCCGGGCAGTGTTCACACACGTGTGTCCCCAGAGGGTCGGGTGTTGGCAGTGCTGTCACATTGTGGTGATCTGAGAGGTGGGACCTTAGGAGGGGGGCCCAGCAAGACCTGGAGTTGTTCTCCCTGGAGGAGACCAGGTAGCTCTCCAGGACCCTGCTTCTCTCCTGACAGGATCCCTTTAAATGCAGCCCTGACAGCCCCTCAGTCGCTACTCTCTTCCCTGGAGATGGCCTCCTCTCCTGCTCATCTACCGGGATCTCATGGATCCCAAGGCCCCAGAGAGCTGGTGCAAAAGAACTCTCAGCTTGCAAAGGAATGAGTTTCAGCAGCTCCTCTCTTTTTTCCTTTTAAAGTGGAGATGTACACGTTTATACAAAAGTTCATACTGAAAAGTGTACATGAAAGAATGCAATAAAAGAAAAGCCATGAGGACAAATGTTTTAAGACATATGAAACTTCTATGTTAAAGTAGTATGGTGCTGGCACATGGGCATACATCAGTCAAATGAACAGAAAACCCAGCAAAAGACACAAGTACATAAGAAAAGAGAGTGGATGGCAAAGTGAAATCTTAAATTCTGGAAATAAAAAATGAACTTTTAAATGGTCCTATGAGAATAGATAGCCTAGTGAAAATAACCTAATTAAATTCATACATCCCATCACACACAGGAATAACTTACGAGTGGGTCAGAGATATAAATGTAATCAGTGAAGTCATGAAGGTCCTGGAATAAAGCCTAATCACATTTTAATTGAATGTGGGGTAACTGAGTAATTGTAGAGTGAATAAATAATAACTGCACAGCAGCCTTCAAAGTTAATAAAATTAACATCTCCAATCCTGGGAGGGGCGACATCAGATGCTCCTGAATGATTCTCCTGTGGGTACCAGCCAAAACACAATACTGGAATCTACTTCCTGAGAAATAATCCTGGAAAAACGCACATTGAGGGGTGTCCTTATAATTATCTATACCGAAGAATTGGGAAGCTACAAGGAACAGGGGAAAGATAAACCCACGTGATTTTATCAACTCCAGGCAACTGAATACTGTGCTGGTCTTACTTTTTATAAATTAACAAAGAATTATATGAGCTTAGAGGTCAATTTGTTCCCATTCTTACAATTTTAAAATGTAAAGAAGTTCTATAAAAGGTAATACAGATGCAGTGAAATTCCTCCTCCAATTTGAAAACAATCCAAATGAGGTCAGATAATTTATACTCTCTGGGTGAATCTATTACAGAGGAATGAGCTCCTTTGGAATGTTCAGGACATCTCGATGGTGCTGCAAATATAAGCTGGGAGAGTTAAGTTACTTGAAAACATTTAAACCTTTTAGGTCCTCTGCATTGCTTTGGATTGGAAGAGAGAAAAATTCCCTAATTGTCTGAACACACTATGTTTGAGAGAAAATTTTTGGATTAAGGATATTGAGATCTCCAATTGTACAGTATTAAACTGAATTCCAGCAGTGGAGATTAGGATATGGAGGGATGTGAAATACATAGGAATATTAGTATATATTTTTCAAACCCTAAAAAATTAAAATCGTATATAAAACAGATTAAAATCTGTTTCATAAACTACAAAAACTGCAGTATAACCTAAAGAGAGAGAGCAACTTCCAAATTATCCATCACATTTTTTTTATCCTTTTGAGCTGCTGAAAATTGAACCAAGTCTTTGTGTGTGCTACTCATGTGCTAAAGCACTTAGCCACGCCACAGCCCAGAAAGTCTTTTAACAAGCAGACACAGACACAAACACGTAACACTCACACGGCCACATTGCTATGACTAAGATGTTTCCCCAAAAATGATGTTATGAAATTGAGTTGTTACCCTTTCTATAATAGAGTAAGGATGTGATCGTAAGGGTGAAGTGTGAGACATATTTAAATCTGTGTTACTTTTCATGTCCATATTTGAAATTTCCCACTTCATTTTGAAAAATTAGAAACATCGTAACTTGAAAAATTGAAACACCATAGCTCTCTCACCCTGCCTTTCATTCCCTAATCAAACTGCAAATGTTTGGGTCTATCTATCTACTTATCTATCTGTCATCTATCAGCAAAGTTTTTTTTTTTTTTTTTTTTTTTTTTTTTTTTTTTTTTTTTTTTTTGCACTGGGGATTGAACTCACAACTTCACGCTTGCCAGGCAGGTACTTACACCACTAAGCTAAAACTCCACCACTATTTTTTGACACAGGGTCTCACTATGCAGTTCAGGCTGGTTTTGAACTCACAATGATCCTCCTGCCTCAGCCTCCCAAGCGCTGG
The DNA here is from genome assembly GCA_004363535.1 of Dasyprocta punctata. Lineage (NCBI taxonomy): Eukaryota > Metazoa > Chordata > Mammalia > Rodentia > Dasyproctidae > Dasyprocta > Dasyprocta punctata. The sequence goes on from RJWM01046217.1 coordinate 11,686, forward strand.
GATTAAAGGTACATGCCACCACGCCCAGCTAGCAAAGCTTATTTTGATATTTGATTAATGTATCAATGCAAAATTGCCTTGTGAGTTACAGGTTCATTGTGTTTATTTTTCTATCCACTTTGAATCTAAATTGTTCTCATTTTTGGTTCTTTATGTGTATGATATATAGCCTTCACAAAATAAAAGTATGACATCATGATTAACATTGAGTTAAAGTTTGTTGTTCTCTCATAAAAATGCATGTTTATAAAAGCTTTGATGGTATAACTGGATGTTGGAAAACCGATCATTAGGACAGGATAGTTTGCATAACAAAAATTTATTCTTGTTTGTTTGTTTTGTTTTTTTGATATACAATTTCACAGTGCAGCCTTGTATTCTCTGTGTAGCACAGGCTGGCCGCAAACTCACGGCCATTTTCCTACATTAGCCTTCCAAGTGCTGAGATTACAGGCGTGCACTACCATGCCTGGCAGAAGCAATTCATTCTATACTTATTTGGCCATGTGATTACTACAAAATCTTCCTTTTATGTTACCTGAGATCATTGCAAACTAAAACATCAGTACTGTATTTTATAGTTATGCTTAACTTTTAGGAGATTTATCAGCCATCTTTCTCTCACTAATGTTTGTAGTAGTTTGCATTTGTGAGCAAAAGAAGAATACTCCCTGGAGAATTCTTATTGTATTATTTCCATAGGGAAAGTAGCCATAATATAAATCATAGGTTAATCCCT
>RJWM01046218.1:0-12430 GCA_004363535.1 Dasyprocta punctata
AAGAAAGAAAAGAAAAAAGAAAGAGACAGGGTCTCACTATGCAGTTCAGGCTGGCCTTGAGCTCACTTTGTAGCCCAGGCTGGTCTTGAATTCTCAGTGATCCTCCTCAGCCTCCCAAGTGCTGGAATTACAAGCTGCAGTTTTTCTTGGTTCTCCCTGCTTTACTTTTTCAAGCCTGCAGCTCCTCGGAGCCCCACACCTGACTTAGCTATCCTAAAAACCTCAGTGTGATTCGTGTCCCCATCGATAAGGAAGTTCTATGTGGCTCCCAGGTGCTGGGGCCAGCTGGGCTTCCCTGGACATCCAGTGCTGTGTCTATCCTCAGGTCCAAACACCTTGCATTGTTCCTTCAGTACTTGGTGCTCCTGGTCGGGTCCCAGCTGGCCTCCCTTGTGCCCCAGCTGCCCTATGGTCCCCTCCCTCCCTACCCCCGTCACAGCTGGGCAAGTCTGTGGCTGTGGAAACCACTAATTAACCAATAAATCAGTCTCGATGGTTTCCGAGCTGCACACCTTCCTCCCTCCCTTACCATGCATCGATAATGTTTATTGGGGCTGAGGCCTGAGACCCTGTGGCCTCCATGTCTCCCACAGATATCTCCCAGCTGCTGGAGCATCCTCAGTGCTGCCTGCCACCTGCCACAGCCCAGGGGTCAGGGTGGCAGCAGGAGGCTCAGACCAGATGGCAGAGCAAGGGCTTTCGGGGCAGGGCACAGGCTCTGGGCCTGGTGCTTTCCCACCGTGCATCCACCGAGGTTCCCTCAGCTGATTCAGGACGTGCAGTGAGAGTGTTTCCTGAAGATAGAGTACGATGCGACCCCTCCAATTACCCAGTGTACCTCTTTTGCGCCTCCCTCAACTCGGGAGGCCAAGGGATAGTATCTTCATTTTCAGATGGGAAACCAGGCTTTGAGGTAGGCTCCGAGGCCAGAGTTCAGTGGCAAATGAGTGGCAGGGCTGGGGTCCATGCAGCCCAAGGGACATCTCAAGGATAGCCCAGCAGCACCAGGGGAACACATAAGGGAGGAGACAGAGTTCATTGCATGGCAGATGGCAAGTGTGGAACAGAATGTCACTGGGCTGGCTCAGGCTGTGGTCAGTCCAGCCCCTGACCCAGGCTGCTCTATGGGCACAGACAGGGGACCCAACTCAGAATGGCCTCTCCCTAGGATGGGTGGGGGACAAGATTCCCCCAGCCGAGGAGTGACAAAGCCAGAGTTGGACCCACATGGAACACTTCATGGTGGCCCGGAACTTTGGGACTCTGCTCAGCTGGGGACAGGCAGCTATGCAGCCCAGGCTCCTGGGTGGAGGTCTGAGACCTCCTGCTTCTGACACTCTGAGGTTTCTGGCCCAGCAGAGCTACACAGAGGCCCTGGTCAATGGGAGACAGTGTAGGCTGGCACACAGTAGGCACATAGCAGACACTAGGTACAGGTGGACAGGTGCTGGGGAAGGAAAGACAGCCTTGCCCTTCTCTCCTTTGTCCTCAAACCAGGTGTGAGTCTGCACTAACCTAGGCTTAGGGACAAGACAGAGACACCTGACTGAGCTCGTGCCTGCCAGGAACACTCAGTCCACTGGAACCAAACACCAAAAGGAAAAAGGTCAGCACTGCGGCCACAGGAACAGCAGGTCAAGGATGGAAGGACACACAGGGTTCTGAAAGGGCAGAGCAGGGAAGCTCCTGCCCTTCCAGGCAATCTGAGCAGGAATCCCAGAAGTGACATTTAATGTGTTTTCTAGGAGAAAGGTGGGCACCAGGCGGGGGGACAGGAGCAGTAAGTAGGCTTGTGCACCTGGAGCAGAGTGGGGTTGGTACAGGAGGCCACCAGCGTGGGAGTGACAAGGGTGCCCTTGAGGGTCCCCAGGAGAAGGTCCCATCAGAGGTGCAGCTCGAAGCAACCCGGGTTGCTGTGTGGAGGCTGGGAGCAGAGGAGACCGCGATGCTGTCAGCTCCAGGGAGGAAGACCAGCAAGGCTACAGCAGGTCTGGGAAAGCGCTTTCTTTTGTCACAGGCGTGCAGGAAGATTGATGCCTGCTGCTGGGCTTGGGCGTGGCTCCTGAGGCCCTTGGCTTTGCTTCGGGGTCCTAATGAAATGCCGGAAGAGCAAGTGGTCATAATAATTTGGTTAGGGGAGAGGTGCATGTCCCGAAGAGCCCAAGGCAGGCAATGGGGGTGGCAGTAAAGGTTGAATAAGCCCTGGATCCAAGGCCTCTGCCAGGTCACAGCTGGGTCTGGGGCAGCCTCGGGGCCTGGGATGGAGTCCTGCTTAGTTGGAGGGAGGTTTGAATTCTACCTTGCCCTCCTACTGTGCGAATCGCTTAGGCAGGAGTGCCTTCTAGGTACAGGGCTCCTCTGGAGGCAAGAAAGACAGAAGCAGGGTGACCACAGAGCCAGGAAACTCTAAGCCCAGCAGGAGCCACCAGGAAGGACTTCCTGGAAGAGCCAGCGCCTGAGCCCAGCCCTGCAGTGGGATTCACCAGGGCAGATGGGGAAGGGAGGGAGGGGGGCTGCCTGCATGGGACACAGAGCCCCTGCAGTGAGCTGGGCTAGGGGAAGGACTAATTCCACATCAGCAACACAGGCTGGACTTCGTCCTGAAGGTGATGAGCACCCACTAGAAGGTCTTAAACCTTGATAGGATTGAAGACGACTTGCTAGGGTTTGGGGACCTCTCTCTGGCTGCCAAGGCTGGCTGTGTGGGGTGGAAGCACAGAGACACTGGGGTAGAGAGGTGTGTCAGGAGGCTGGGTGAGTATGAAGAGATGGAGGATCTGGGACACGCACAGTGGGGAGACATGGACAGATGGGTCAGCTCTTGAGGGGGCAGGACGGTCAGGATTGGGTAATGACTAAGGGCAAGGAGGAAAGCGGGGTCCCAGGTGACAGCCAAGACTTGGCTTGGGCCCCTGGGGGTGACTGAGGGGGCAAGACAGGGGGAAGAGGATGAGCTGGACTGGGACTTGTAGAGACTCAGGGGCCTGGGAAACATGGTGGAGGTATGCACAGGGTGGTGGTGTGCTGAGTACCTGCTGTGTTTTAGACTTTGTGCTTGGCCTTGAGACTTACATCATTTGCTTTAGAGTTTGAAGATAGAGAAACAGGCTCAGAAAGATTAAAGAATGTGTCCAAGATCAGAGAGGCAGGCTGAAACAGACTTATTTTGCTTTGTTATTTTCTGGTACTGAAGATTGAATCCAGGGCCTTCACAACTGAGCTACAGCCCCACCCCTACCTTTTTTTTTTTTTTTTTTTTTTTAATTTTGAGATAGGGTGTCACTTAGTCACTAAATTCGCCAGGCAGAGCTCATACTTGTAACCCTCCTGCATCCACCCCCAGAGTGCTGGGCTTCAGAGCTGGGGTTTAACCCCTATTTGTCCAACTCAGGTTCTGTGATCTTTAGGGGAAGCAGTGCGGGGAGAGGCTCGGATATGACTTCCTCAGCCCTGCAATGTGTGGCAACAGTGGTAGGCCTGCATGTGGGTCGGCCACGGGAGGGCGGGGGAGCTGAGGGCCCTGGCACAGCCTTGACAACCAGCACCTCCCGTGCCCGAGGCTGGTGGGAACATCGTCTATCAACTCTGAGGTGTGGACCTCAGGAAATAAACTCCAATTAACCATCCTGAGGTTTCCTGTTAATGAACACCGGTTCCCTGGCCCTGATGCAGGATTTATTTGTGAGCGGCAGGCTGCAAGCAAGATGGCAGGAGGCCAGAAGCCCCGGCTGAGCAAGGGGAAATTGTTTCTGGCTTAAGAGGACCCAACTGACTTATTGAGGCAGCTGCCTGATGCCACGTTCAGTGGTGTTTGCAGGAGTGAGCGGGGAGCAGGAGGGTGGAGAGGAGCAAAGGTGCCAGGAGCGGGGAGGGCTGGTAGTGCTGGATGGCTGTGTGCTGGGGGGCGTCTGGTGTGACCCCCGCTGAAGGCAACTCAGATGTTGTACCCAGGAGCTGCAAAGTTGGGTTTGGGTCCTGGCTCCCACACTACATAGCTGTGACCTCACTGATCTGAGTGACCTGCAGAAGCAGGTCCTGCCTGAAGCACTGCGGGTGTATCCAGAGGCATCTACCAGGGGCTCCCTGCTGGCATGCCACCGCCCTCGAATTCAGCCGGGAGGTGCAGCTCATCCTCCGAGCAGCCTGACCGCCCCGCCTCTGTGGCACAGAAAGCCTGAGACAGTCTCTAGGCTCACATGGGGCAGCCAGAGCAGCTGCTCTGCGAGCATGGGGACCCCAAATGCTCCCACCTGGAGCCCTAACCTGGGGTGTCTGTCAGGCAAGGCCCCTTGGCCTCCAGAGCTGCTTAACCAGCAAGGTGAGCACAGCAGCATCTCCTTGCGGGCCCTGAGTTAGGGCTGTGGCCTGTGACTTCCCTCTGGGCTCTAGAGCTGGGATCCAGGGCTTTGCTGGGATGGCCCCAGGCCTCAGTCTGGCCTTCCGATGCTGGTGCGGGCTCAGCATCTTACTGGTCTAGGGAGCAGGTAGGGGACAGAAGAGCCTTACCCAAGACTGAGGCCACCCCTGGAGTTTTAGCTGCCTGCCCTGCACTAAAGATGCATCTGGCCCCTGGCGTGGAGGTGTCTAAGTTTTCTGATGCCTGCCAGGGCCAATCTAGACCTCAGAACCCATCTCCCTCTTTAGCCAGCCCCTTACCCTCTGGGGCCATCGGTTCTGGCTCAGGTCTCCCCTCCCCCAGTCACCCAAAGTCAGCAAGGACCACTGCAGATCCGGCCCAGCCCTGTCGCCTCCATCATCTTTCCCGAGGTGACCAGGTACACACCTCATTCAGGAGTGTACTACGTGTGCTCCCCAAGGATAGGGCCGGAGCCCCCTGCCCTTAGAACAGTGACTGCTGGCAGAGCCACTGGCAGCCACTCAGCCCTTCCCAGCTGCGTCTCAGGAGTATTGGAGGCAGTTTTGGAAATCGGGCAGAGAACAGAGAATGATAGGCCTAGGCCAGATACTTACAGCCATCCTCAAGCAAGTTAATTTCTCTAAGCCTCAGTTTCCCAAATCTATAAAATAGAAGAAGCAATACACAAAGTGGCAACCTGATGTTTTATTGCAAACACCGAAACAGAGGCCTGTGGGCACCCAGCGGGCACTCAGGAACAGTGGCAGGAGCTCTGGGTGTGGGTCCAGCTCCCAGGCCCTGCTGCCTGGCCCTGCGGCCCCAGCTAACTGGCTCCCCCACCCATCCCTGCCAGCAGGAGCAGCAGCAAGGGGCTCCCAGCCAGACACTGCCCAGCTGGGCGGGTGCTCAGTCAAGCCGGATGCTCAGGAGAACGAAAGGTGACCAAAGGGTTTTCATCCCTGGAACCCTGGCACGCTGAGAGGCTGAGGCAGGGGGATTAAAAGTTTGAGCCCAGCCTGGACAATTTAGTGATGTATCGAAAAGTACCGGGGCATAAAGCTCAATCCAAAGGCCTCAGGTTCTAAAAACCAAACAAACTAAACCCCACTTCATCTGGATGATGAAATCGACAAATAGGAGTTTTTCTTCCTGTCTCTGCCCAGACTACCACAACACCAGCAGCTCCTGGAGCACACAGCAACAGAACCAACCCAAGGGGAGCCCCAGCCTATTCAGCGACTAGGGCCCACTTGGGTGTAGTCTGACTCACTCTAGTGTCTGGGCCAACTTTATCTGACTGGCTCTTCAGACAGATTTGGGGTTTTAGGAAACATCTTGGCTGGAAATGGGTCGAGGCAGACTGGCTGGCTGCCCAGCTGGCTGGCAAATGTTTGATGACTGACCTACAAGCCACCTTAAACCTTCTGTCTCCATCTGCATGGCCAGGGAGGGAGTTGACAACAGACACCACCCTTGTGCCAGGGCACACTCAGGGACCAAGGCCCAGGGGTGGAGATGGTGACCCAGGACTGAGGTGTCAAGTCACCAAAGCTTGTGAGGGACTAGGGTGCAGCTCAGAGGCGGGGTCCTGACCTAGTGTGCTCCAGCCCCTGGGTTCCATCTCCAGTGTCACACAACACAAGCCCAGAAAACCTTGCATCGCTTGAGGAGGCTCGCACTCCTCTAAGGAGTCACTGACTAAACCTTTGTGTTCCGCCTGAGGGTGGAGGAGGAGGCCCAGAGGAGCAGGTCCCAGGAGAGGAACAAACCGGAGTTCACAGTCCCCTCCCTCCTGCCCAGCCTCTTCCCTGTCCTGGCCGCCTCAGCCGTGGCACAGGCCCTGGAAGAGGGCAAGCTCAAAGGCACCCCCGGGCCCCACGAGAGCAGGTGCAGCCGGCACGTGCAGTCACCTGGGCAGAAGAGGGAGGAAAGCAAGCTGCTCCCGCTGCACTGTGCCCCCAGCTCCTCACTCCGGGGCATCCCTGGGCCCCACAGTCCATCGCTCTCGGCCTTCCTAGCCCTAGCAACCTGGGGGATTTGGGCTCCCTTCTTGCAAGGTTCTGGGGCCAGCCCTAGGCTGTGCCAGTTGTTTTGTTTTGTTAACACAGGGTCTTACTATGTAGTTCAGGGTGGCCTTGAACTCACCATGTAGCCCAGGCTAGCCTTAAATTCACCGTGATCCCCCTGCCTCCTCCTCCACCTCAGTGCTGGGACTACAGGTGTGACCACCACACCTGGCTAGCCTGGTATCCTATACCTGTTTTCCTCCGGGACCTGCGGCTCCAAGAGTCCACTTAAGACCTGAAATGCCCCAAACTAGGACCTGGGGATACGCTCTCCTCTGAAACGAGTTAGGGCTTCCCGACTGGAGAGAAAGGGGCAGGGTCACACAGGGACACCAAGTGAGCCACTGAAGTCTGCAGTCACAGTATCCTAGGAGGGCAGGCCAGACACAGCCCTGCCAAGGGGGTGTTTCAGCTCCTGGGCTCGGGGCTGGGGCTGCCAGAGGACTAAAACCTTCTCTGTGGTGACCTTGAACCCCCACTGCTTTGTTAGTTTTCCACTGCTGCAGCATCAAATCACAAAGTGGCTGTCGTTCTGCAGGTTTACTCTGGCAGTTCCGGAGGCTTGCAGCTGAAATCGGTCTCACGGAGCTCAAGTCCGGGCAGGTGTCAGTGTCAGCACCTCCTGGAAGTTCTGAGAAGCCCTTTTCTTGACTCTGGCTTCTAGAGGTGGGCGGCCTATGCTCCTTGGCTCTAGGCTTCTTCCTTGAGTTCCTGCTCCTTCCCCTCCAACTTCCTGCTTCTATCAGCACACCTCTTACTTCCTCTCACCCCCAGCTTTCCTCTTACAAAGATCCCTGTGATTGCATCCAGTCCATCTAGGTAATGCAGGATCGTGTGCCACAGGATTCTGTTGTATCCGTGAGCCTCTTTGTCAAATAGGTAAGGGTCACGGGTTCCTAGAAGGAGGACTGGGGCGCATGCGGGCACCTATCAGCCTAAGACAGCGAGAGATACAAGAGGGCACCACCCTCCTGGTGCTCCTGCAGCTGGGAGGAAAGGGCTGGCGACTTCCTGCTTCGGCCTCAAAGGGTCCTTCCTAACCCTGGTAAGCTTTGAGTGTCCCCAAGCCTCTCCTCCTAACCAGAGAAACTCACTGAAGTGTCACTGTGACAGCCAGGTGATGGGCCTAAATCTACATGCCTCTGAGAAGTGCAGGCAGGCAAGAGGCCCACGCTGCCCCTGGGCCCAGTGCGCCCTCCCTAAGCCAGCTCACGACAGCCGGCTCACAGCCGGGAGGAGCACAGAGAAGGCCCGGGGCCTGCGAGGGAAGCCACAGACTGGTGGGGCCGCTGGACCAGCACGTGGGTCGCAGCTGAGGTGCAGCTGCACAGGCTGGCCTGGTCCCTCTGGGCCCACAGAGATGACAGAGACGGTGTCTGAGAGTGACTCCATGGTCATGGAGAGTACATGTCTGCTCCCCAGCATCTGAGCTAAGTGTCCCCCAAAGTCTCTGACACTGGGCTTTTCCTTTGGGATGAGGAGCAGAGGGCAGGGCAGTGGCCAGGCGGGAAGGAGGGGAACCCTCCCGCTACCTCTTCTCCATGTTCTGCATCTGCAAACTGAGCGAGGTGAAACTGGCCAGCAGGTCAGTCACTTCATCCACCTGCAGGACGAAAGTCACACTGTTCCCGGTGCCAGGGCACCCAGGTCCCCCCACCATCCCCTGCACAGGGATGGGACACACATGTTGTCCCTCCTCCCAGGGGACACGGTGGCCTGCGTCGCTCTGACTATGGACAGTGAGCCGCAGGGCGCAGGGCCACTGCAGCTTCAGAGGACACACGAGGAGGCGCAGGCTTTTCTGGCAGCACATCCAGCTGTGCAGGCGGGGCTGGGCTGGTCCGTGGCTCACCTGCTCCTTGGTGCTGGTCATCTGGAGGCGGCTGCAGAGGTCGTCCAGCCGCTCGCGCTGCTCGTGCCGCCCTAGGCGCTCCAGGTACTCGCGCAGCATGTGGATGATCTGCAGGTAGAGGGGCACTGAGCCGCCTGGGGGCTGGTGAGATGCACGGGGAGGCCACGGGCACAGGGCCACGTGGCTGTGGCGAGCCTGGCACTCTGCTCACCTGCTTCACCTCCAGCCGAACGGCCTCCAGGCACTGGGAGTGGCCCTCCTGTAGGATGTTCAGCTTGGACTTAGCCAGGTGCAGGGGCGTGCGGCCTGCTCGGTCCAGGGCGTCCACTCGGGCCCCTGCAGGAATAGGCGGGTGAGCATGCTGGAGATGCGGGAGAGGTGAGGGAGGGAGCGGGGAGGGAAGGGGCATCCTACCTCCTCGAAGCAGTGTGGTGATGACGGGGACGTGGTTGGTACAGGCCGCTGAGAAGGAAGAACATGGATTTAAGAAACCAGGTCCAGGGGGAGGAGGGAGCAGGGCTGCGTGTCCCAGTGTGCTGGGGCCAAGTGATACCTCTCAAGAGGGTGTCACCATCACCAGCAGCAGCTGGAGGAATGCAGCAATAAGTCCCCTTTACAGTTGGGGAAACTGAGGCCTAGAGATGGAACCTACCTCACTATAAGCCACAGTGTCAGCCAGGGGTGAGGCTGGAATGGCCAAAGGCCTCACAGCCAAGAGCCAAGGCAGAGGGGCTGTGAAGCTGGTCTAGTTGTGAAATTGCAGTGCAGAGGGTGCGGCCAACTGCAGGGTACCTGAGTGTCCATGGGACACGGGCGGCCGGGAGCGTGGCCCAGGGCTCAGAATCTGCCCAGGAGCTGGGAGACGCTGCTGGGAGCCAGCAGGGCCCCAGGCTCCCATCTGTGGTGCCTGCGGATGCTGCAGAGGGTCCTGGCGACCTCTGGGACTCACCCAGGTGCAGTGGTGTGTTCCCCAGCCCGTCGCGCTGGTTGGGGTCGGCCCCGTGGTCCAGGAGCAGCTGCACTGGAAACAGAAAAGCCCAGGAGGCACCGTCAGATGCTGCCTTCTCGGGGACCCACAGCCCTGTCCAGCAGGAGCCTCGCTCAGGGTGCAGATGCTGAATGCCAAGACGGTGCTGTCTGTTTTGTTTCATTCACTCGCTCACTCATCACTCCATGGAGCTCACGTGCAGCACCTGAGGCCGGCAACTGAGGTCCCAGCAGGCTCTCTTGGCCCATGCGGGTGCTATACAAATGAGGTTGTTTTTCTTCTCTCATTTCTTTCTTTTTCTTTCTGTGGTACTGGGAATTGAACCCCGAGGCACTCTATTACTAAGTTATAACCCCAGCCCTCTTAAAAACCTATTATTTTGAGATACTGTTTCACTAAATTGTCCAGGCTGTCCTCAAACTTGAGCTCCTCCTGCTTCAGCCTCCCAAGCAGCTGGGATTATAGGTGCACATCACCACACCCTGTGTGTCTAAAGTATTAAGGGTTAAGGAAACTGCTAGTGAAGGCTTCCAAGGCCACTTCCTCTCTTCCCACAGTCAAGCGCCACAGTGAGAATGAGGCTAGAAGACGAGGCTGCGCTCCAGAAAACCCTCCTCCTCCTCAACCATCACAGGCACATGGAGGTGAGCAGTGCTACCGAAAGGGTTCGCAAATTACCCATTTGGACGCACAGGTGAGCCAACCTGGGTCCAGGACACTGTACGAGAAAGCTGAACCTCACATCATCTGCAGCAGTTAATTCTGCAGGGATCATAGCCCTAATTATGAAAGCTGCAACAGTCAGACTGCTAGAAAAAAATAGAGTATCGTCATGACTAGGGAGCAGGCAGAGATTTCATATGTAGTCACAAAAACACTAATCATGCAAAAGAAAAGATTCATAAACTAAATTAAAATTAGGAATTTGAATTGTTGTGAGTTCAAGTCCAGCCTGGGGAACTTAGTGAGACCCTATCTCAGAATAAAATAAAACGCTGGGGCTGTAGCTCATAAAAGGTACCCCCTCACAGGGTACGAAGGAAAGTTCAAAAAGGCAAGTCAGGTATAATCAGTAAATGATTCGTGTCCCAGTTGTTAAAGAACTCCGATAGCCTGCAGTAGGGGCATATACCTATACGGGTTTTTGTTGTTACTGTTTGTTTGTATTGTTTTTTTTGAGACAGAATCTTGCTATGTAGTTCAGACTGGCCTTAAACTCACTAGTAGCCTAGGCCAGCCTTGAACTGGCAAGGGTTAAGATTACAGGTGTGCACCACCATGCCCAGCAGGTATATATCTAGAATTCCAGCACTGGGGATAGGAGGATTTGCAAGTCTGAAGCCAGCCTGGGCTATAAAATGAACTTCTACAACTCAGTAAGATGGTGTATTTAGAAAAAGGAACCAAGCTAGGTGTGGTGGCGCACGCCTTTAATCCCAGCACTCGGGAGGCTGAGGTAGGAGGAATGTTGTGAGTTCGAGGCCAGCTTGGGCTACAATGTGACTGCAAGGCTGGCCCAAGCTACACAGGGCGACCCTGCCTCAAAAAACCAGGGCTGGGAGTTTGGCTCAGCAGCTTACACGCCTGTCAGGCAGGCACGAGGTCGTGAGTTCAATCCCCGGTGCCACAAAAAAAAAAAAACAAAAAAAAAGAAAGAAAGAAAAGAAAAAGAAAAAGGGACCGAAAAAACCCCTTTGAATGAATACTTTGCAAAAAAGGATGTAAAAATGGTCAGTAAACACCTTAAGAAAGCCAGGCATGGTGGCACATGCCTTTAATCCCAGCACTCGGGAGGCTGACGTAGGAGGAGCGTTGTGAGTTCCAGGCCAGCTTGGGCTACAACGTGAGCGCAAGGCCGGCCTGAGCTACATAGTGTGACCCTGTCTCAAAAAACTAGTGCCGGGAGTTGGCTCAGCAGCTTAAGCGCCTGCCTGGCAGGCAGGAGGTTGTGAGGTGGATCTCCAGTGCCACAAAAACAAAAACACACCTGAAGCAGTGCTTGATCTCACTGACCAGCAGAGAAATGTGAGTTAAGGCACACGGGACGCTTCGGACCTGCTAAAACTGAAGAGAAACCTTCCTCATACGGGCAAGGGCATGGGACAATGTGGGACCTGCTGGGGAGTGGGAGCGGACACTTGGACAAAGTTTGGTTGTACCCTGGTTACCAACAGTTCCACCCCAGGCTCACACACCCACAGGTGAGTGCAGACAGCCACTGAAGCACAAGCATGGGAACGCTCGCAGCAGCACTGTTCATTACTCACAAGGGCCCAAGCCGAGGAGCAACACAAAAGCCCCTCAAAAGTAGGATGGGACCACAGGACAACTAATCTGCCTCCTGGGGGACTGTGCGACTTGTGCAGACTCGTGGAAGAGAATGAGAATGGGCCCGGACCGAGCAGCACCGGGCGCATCGGCTTAGAATCAAGGACAACCAGCAGGGCGTCGTGGCACACGCCTTTAATCCCAGCACTCAGGAGGCTGAGGTAGGAGGAGCGTTGTGAGTTCAAGGCCGGCTTGGGCTACAACGTGGGCGCGAGCGCAAGCGCAAGGCTGGCCTGAGCTACACAGTGCGACCCTGCCTCAAAAAACCAGGGCTGGGAGTTTGGCTCAGTGACTTAAGCGCCTGTCTGACAGGCATGAGGTTGTGAGTTCAATCCCCTCTGCCGCCAAACAAACAAAAAAAAAAAAAATCAAGGACAACCACCACCACCCCATCCCCAGCCCCACCATAAGCAACCTGTTGGTTCAGAGGTCTGGCTAAATCGATAGTGCCTAAGGAACATAAAGCAACTAAATGCTAGTATTGTTCCGTTGATTTTGCAGGCCTCAGGTCGGCAACCTGAGCATCTCTTTGGAAGATGACAGTGGGCAATATAGCAAATATGGGGGATTCTCTTCTGTCTTGTCTTCGAGGCCCAATATGGTTCTGTTTTGCTTTACTCTGATCATTATTATTATTATTATTTTGCTTTATTTTATATTGTTTTTATTGGTTTTATTGTTTTGTTTTTGGTTCAATTCTACTATACCTGTTGGAATGGACAGTTATTCTGAAGATAACAAGATATACTATAGATATACTATTGTTTTCATAGTATCTTTCTTTGAAGTTCTGTACCAGTTCTGCTGCTTTGTTTTGATTGACTTTGTTCTGTTACGTT